>PVIA01011764.1:0-42186 GCA_004024845.1 Tonatia bakeri
CTTAGGATATAATCCTAGCAGTGGAATTGCTGGGTCAAAAGGCAGATTCATTTTTAGTTTTCTGAGGAAATTCCATACTGTTTTCCATAGTGGTTGTACCAGTCTGCATTCCCACCAACAGTGCACTAGGGCTCCCTTTTCTCCACAACCTCTCCAACACTTGTTGTTTGTTGCTTTGTTGATGATGGCCATTCTGACCGGTGTGAAGTGGTATCTCATTGTGGTTTTAATTTGCATCTCTCTGATAGCTAGTGATACTGAGCATCTTTTCATGTGTCCCTGGATCCTCTGTATGTCCTCCTTGGAGAAGTGTCTGTTCAAATCATTTGCCCATTTTTTAATTGGGTTGCTTGTCTTAGAGTGGAGTCATATGAGTTCTTTATATATTTTGGAGATTAAACCCTTTTCTGAGGTATCATTGGCAAATGTGTTTTCCCATACAGCTTGTTCTCTTTTTATTTTAAACTGTTTTCTTTAGCCATGCAGAAGCCTTTTATTTCGATGAGATCCCATTTGTTTATTCTTTATGTCCCTTGCTCTAGAGGACATATTGGTGAAAATATTGTTGCATGGAATATCTGAGATTTTCCTGCCTATGTTCTCCTCTAGGACTTTAATGGTGTCACGACTTATATTTAAATCTTTTATCCACCTTGAATTTATTTTTGTGTATGGTTTAAGTTGGTGCTCGAGTTTCATTTCTTTTGCATGTAGCTGTCCAGTTCTCCCAACACCATTTGTTGAAGAGGCTATATTCTATGTCTTGAATGGAGCATTTATTCCATTTACATTTAAGGTTATTATTGATGGGTACTTATTCATTGCCATTTTACTTCCTTCATACCTGTGTTCCTCTCTTTCTCACTCTTTTTCTTCCTTTTTTTAAAGCAGTCTCCTAAGCATCTTTTGCAGAGCTGGTTTGGTGAAGGTGTGTTCTTTTAGATTTCTTTTGTCTTGGAAGCTCCTTATTTGGCCTTGTATCCTGATTGAGAGCCTTGCTGGGTAAAGTTGCCTTAGTTGTAAGCCTCTGGTTCTCATTACTTGGAATATTTCTTGCCATTCTCTTCTTGCTTAGAGCATTTCCATTAAGAAGATAGTTGCTAACCTCATCGGGCTTCCCCTGTGTGTTACTTCCTGTTTCTCTTTTGCTGCCTTTAAGATTCTCTCTTTGTCTTGGATTTTTGCTCTTTTAATTATGATGTGTCTTGGAGTGGGCCTCTTTGGGTTTCTCTTGATTGGGACTGTGGTTTTCCTGGATTTGTTTGACTTTTTCTTTCATCAAATTAGGGAAGTTTTCCATCATTACTTTTTCAAACAGGTTTTCTATCCCTTGCTCTTCTCCCACTTCTGGTATCACTCTTATATAGATATTGTTATATTTCATGTTGTTCTGCAGTTCCGTTAACACCTCTTCATTCTTTCGTGAGTCTTTTTTCCTTTTTTCGCTCTTTCTGGGTGTTTTTTTCTACCTTGTCCTCCAGCTCATTGATTGATCCTCTACTTATTTTAACCTGCTTTTGATTCCTTCTACTCTGTTCTTCAATTCAGAAATTGTATTCTTAATTTCCTCTTGTCTCTTGCTTATAGTTTCTATTTTTTTTCCATGTTCATATAGTTTGCAGTGAATTCCTAGTAGAGTCCCTGTAGTTTTTGGTAATTCTCTGTGAGCTCATCGGGCTTTCTGATAACCATTGCTTTGAACTCAGTATCTGGTAGTGGAGTTGACTCTATTTCATTTAGCATTCTTCCTGAGACTCCTTTCTTTCCTTTAGTTTGGGATTTCTTTCTTTGTCTTCCTGTTGTTTGTGAGACTCTTCTTGTTAGCCTCTGCTTCTTAAATTGATGTGTTCTGACTCACCTGGTTTGTGGTGTGAACTTCTGTGGTAGGAGACCTGTGAGATTCAGTGGTGCAGTCTGCTTGATATTCTGAACTTGCTGCTCTTGGTTTGTCATTTGTGTTAGCTCTCTGGATGTATTTGGGGTTTGATTTTTTTAGGTCTTTCCTTGGTGGATCCTTCCCTTCAGTTGGTTGACTGAGGGTCACTTCACCCACTATGTCTTATATGCTGCTGTGCAGGTGTGGACAGATTGTGTCAAAGCTGGTTCTTCTGTCTGCCCAAGGTTATAAGGCTTTTATCTCACTATTGTTCAGTTGTTTGTTCTGAGTAATTTCTCCACCATTTAGTTGTAATTCCAGATTGGTCTTGGGTGGAGGTTAGTGTGGCTTCTACTCACTGCTCTGCTATCTTCCTTTATTATCTGTTGGTGGCTCCTTTGTTGGTTGGTTCTCTCTTCCAGTAGGTATACTGGTGGTCATAGCTCTCACCTGCTCTTGTATGTGATCAGTTGGGGATTGGGGAGGCAAAATGGATTAAGATGGAGGGAGTGTGTTCTATGGGATTTAAAGTACCAACACATAGAGAAGAGGTAGGAGATCCTTTAGATAAGTATAGCATTAATGATGATATTTCACGGAACTAACCACTTTTTATAAGAGATGGAAAAGAGACAAGGCTTGTTAGAAGAGAGGCTTGTGAGCTGAATCTAGAAAACAGAGCGCTTGTGGAAGGTCAGATTATGAGATATAGTGAGAGTAAAGGATGGAAAGTAGGTGTAGTGTGGGAGAAAATAGAGTTAACCACAACAGTAAGAAAGCACAAAAAGATAGTGAAAGGGGCTAAGATCAGGGAGGTGTGCTGCGTAGTATTTACAATTATATGGAACAACAATTATTTGCAGAAGTACTGGAACAACAATAATATGACAAGAACTATATGATCTGAATAGTAAGTACACAACCTAGAGTAGTGTGCTATTCAAACACAAGTGAAGTGAAAGAAGGAAAATTTAAAATACACTATGAAAAAGAGAACAGAAAACCAGTCAAACAATGCAATAAACAAACAAATGAAGGTAACTTAGCAGAAAAAAAAAGCAATAAAAAGTATACTAATAAAATGAAAAGTAAAAATAATACAAATAAACAATAACATCCAAGTTCTCTGGAATAGCAAAGTGAAATTTATCTTAGTTTCCCAGTTGGGGTTAGCCTTGTGTTCCCTCTTTGGCTCTGTCTCTGGACCTTTCACAGCTCCAGGTCATACTGTCTCACTTGGGAGAAAAAAAGAAAATAGAAAAAAAAGCCCCCTGCTGACTTTAAACCCTCCAGGTTAGTTCCCCTGGTCTTCCTGGATGCCGCAGGCTGAGGGGGGTTGGGCTTTGCTTTTCTCCCTTCCTATGGTTTTGCAAGGTTGGGGTCCAGGTCTGGGCTACAATCTTCACAGTTGCCCAGCTTCCAGTCTAGGTTCTCCCTATACTGCTGGGCCCCCACTGCCCATCTTCACCAGGCCAGTGCCTTCAATCCACCAGTTGTGTGGTCCTTGAGGTGTACTAATTAGGGGCAACTCACACACCACCTTCTCCCTCTTTGCTGTCCTAGGTGCTAGGCAGGCACTATCAAAGCCTCTTCAGGGTAGTTCAGCTCCCCCACTGAGTTGCCTTTCTGGAGACTGCTAACTCCCTAAGCCCTGCTGCTCTCCTATGGGGGTGCCCCCTCTTTCATTTTAGCAAGCCAGCCAGGCTGCAAGGGGGCCAGAGCACAGCTGCAATTGTGGAGGTAGCAGAGATGGTCGGTGTAGAAGAGGTGCCTAAATAGCGACCAAGAGCCTTCTCTTAAATAAAATCCTCCTGTTCAAGCCTGCTGGTCCTGACAAGCCCCTGGCCTCTCACACAGCCCAACTTTCCAACCAGACCAGAGGTTCTCAGGCAACTGAGAGGTGTCCATCACAGCCAACTCTTCTGCCTTCTCCAGGCATCACCTGACTCCCCAGTTTTATCTGGTAATGACCCAGCTGGTGTCCACAGTCCCAGCAGGTAAACACCACCCCTGTGTGTCCCCCACTTTGTCTTTATTTTCCCCAGCGACTTCAAGCATCCAGGTCTGTCCTGGTGCTGCTCTGTCCTCCCTGTTTGGCAGGAGAAGGAGCTGTTGATTTGGCTCTCCTCCAAGGACCCTGCACTTAGTGCCAGGCCGGGGGCTGCAGCAGACCTGGTCCCTGCACTGGTCCCAGGGACCTTACCATCCCAATACATTCTCCTTACCATCTGTTTTTCAGTGTCCACTACAGTTTTGGCCTCCAACCTTCATACATGCTGGGATACCATTGGCTGTTCACTCTGTTCCTCAGAAGATTGGCTAGGTGTTCCACCCATGTGCAGGGGGAAGTGAGCTCCGCTCCCACCTATCTCACTGCCATCTTCCTTCATTTGTCCTGTTTCTTTAGTGTCCTTTAATCTGGGCCAGTTCTTTAGGCTTCCTTTGCTTTTTATGGCATCTACATTTTTGAAGACTATAGGCCAGTTATTTTGTAGTGTTTCCATTCAGTTTAGGTTTGTATAAAGTTTCCTCATAAGTTGCTTCAATCATGGCATTGGGCAGAAATGTCACACAAGTGATGCTGAGTTCTTCCCAACACAGCAAATTTAGAGATACACACCCAGTTCCATTACTGGCTATGTTGAATTTGATCATGTGGTTAAGAAGTGTCTGCCAGTTTTGCCCAAAGTAAATTACTATTCACCTTTTGTATTTCATAAATACTTGTGTGGAGGTACTTTGAGTCTCTATAAATATTTGGGTACTCCTCAAAATTTCACCCACTAGATTTAGCATCCACTGAAGATTTTTTTAAGGATTTAACTGTAGAGGGGAAGGAAGGGAGAAAGAGAGGGAGAGAAGCATGTATGTGCAGAAGAAACTGATCAGTTGCTTCTTGCCTACCCTGGCGAATACATAAGGTTCCGTCCCTTGCTACATAACATGTGCACCGAGACAAAGAATTGTGGCCATAATGAACAGATCAAAGTGGCCAGAAAAACAACTAGGTAATGAGGAGAGAGCCAACTCATCAGATGCAGAGTTCAAAACGGTGGTAATCAGGATGCTCACAGAAATGGTTGAGTATGGTCACAAAATTGAGGAAGAAGTGAAGGCTATACAAAGTGAAATAAAAGAAAATATAAAGAGAACCAACAATGAAGGGAAGGAAACTGGGACTTAAATCAATAATTTGGAGCAGAAGAATGAAATAAACATTCAACCAAAACAGAATGAAAAAACAAGAATTTAAACAAATGAGGAGAGACTTAGGAACCTCTGGGACAACTTTAAACATCCCAGCATCCAAATCATAGGGCTGCCAGAAGGAGAAGAGGAATAGCAAGAAATTGAAAATGTATTTGAGCAAATAATGAAGGAAAACTTCTCCAATCTGGTGAAGGAAATAGACATGCAACTCCAGGAAGCTCAGTGAGTCCCAAAGAAGTTGGGCCTAAAGAGGAACATACCAAGACACATAATCATTAAATTACCCAAGAGTAAAGATAAGGAGAGAAGCTTAAAAGCAGCAAGAGAAAAGGAGACAGCTATCTACAAAGGAGTTCCCATAAGACTGTCAGCTGATTTCTCAAAAGAAACCTCATAGGCAAGAAGGGGGCTAGAAAGAAGTATTTAAAATCATGAAAGGCAAGGACCTGCATCCAAGATTACTCTATCCAGGAAAGCTATCACTTGGAATGGAAGGGAAGATAAAGTGCTTCACAGATAAGATCAAGTTAGAGGAGTTCATCATCACCAAGTTCTTAGTATATGAAATGTTAAAGGGACTTATCTAAGAAAAAGAAGACCAAAACTATGAACAGTAAAATGACAACAAACTCACAACTATCAACAACTCAATCTAAACAAACAAAAACCAGAACAAAGTAAGCAAACAATTAGAACAGGAACAGAATCACAGAAATAGCAATCACACAGAGGGTTATTAGGGGTGATGGAGGAGGAATAGGGCAAAAGGTACAAGGAATAAGAAGCATAACTTGTAGGTTAAAAAAATAGACAGGGGGAAGTTAAGAATAGTGTAGGAAATGTAGAAGCCACAGAACTTATGTGTACGACCCATGGACAAGAACTAAGTGGTAGTGGGGGGATGCTGGTGAGAGGGGGGAGTGAAGGATGGAGGGGAATAAAGGGAGGAAAAATGGGACAACTGTAACGGCATAATCAATAAAATATATTTTTTAAAAAGTGACACTGTGGGATTTAGTATATATGTGGAACCAAGATTCCCTAGAGGATGGAATTCACTCATCTTCCACCCCTGCACCCCCCAGAGATTGTCATTTAAGATATTACTGCCTTTTATTCTTTAAAGTTTGCAATGGAAGCAGCCCCAGGTTTCAGGTTTTAACTGAGAAGTTCTTCCCATTCAGCATTTTCAGTCTCTCAGTTTTGACTTGCCCACTGAGTGCCCTCATTCAGGCCTTGTTATGCTGCATTGCGTGTGTGCTCCATCCAGTGACACAGTCTCCACTATCTTTCGTGAACCAATATTCTTGGTCCTCAGCTACAATGGCTGCTGCCCCTCACTGTGGAATTTCCTAAGCCTGGGAGACCTGTCTGCTAGAGGATATTCTCCCACCCCCTTACACCTCAAAACTTGTTTAGGGAGAAACACAGCCAGTTCTGAAATGAAGTTGCTTTTGATGAACTTTGCCCCTAGCAGCCTTCTGTGTCATTACTACTCAAGAGAGGTGTTTCCCCAGGTTTTGGGTGTTACTGGCTCTGTCATCACTTCTGTCTGCTACATCCTTCATGCTAGAGACCTACCTGTATTCTTTAATTTTCTCTATGAGCAATTTCAGGAGGACTTACCTGATTAACCTACCTCAGAGGCTTCTGTCCTTCACTACCAAGTAGGACTTTGCTTTTTCACAAAACTGACTACTTTCTTTTTCTTTCCCATTATTCATTGTTTTAGATATTTTTTCTAATATATTCCTTTGGATTTTATTTTATGTGGTTTTTCACAGTGAGATATGTGAAAACAGAAAGTTCTGGGTCTGCCAAAAACATCTGCTCTTTAAACACATTTTTTTCCGCTTTCAACTTTCCTGGGTTAGTATTATAGTCTTTGCTTCTACTCTTCCTCACATATAGCTCATCTTTTCTGTGTCTTTCCTCAAATACTAACCATAATTTCTTGAGCATGTTTTCCCAGGGTACAGCATACAGTAAGTGGTCATCTTAAAAGTCACTCGCTAATGTTTTTAGTTTTTACACTGATCTGCCCCAACTTCCCCTTTCAAACCTGTCCTGATATTCTGTAGCTAATTCATATTGTCCCAATATTTGATTGGAGGGTCCTCCTTGCTTTCTTTAGGGAGTCTTTCTGCAGCTTTCAGACACATCCCATAAGGATCACTCCAGTCACTTGAGATCCTGCCTCTCTTCCTCTCTAAATTTTATGGGGCTCAGTTACTCTTTCTGATCTAGTAATAATGAAAGCACCTGTTTCCTGAAACCCTCTTCAAGAGCAGGTGTATCATCCACATTGTCTATCCTGACCTTACAGAGCTCAATCCCCTTCACATCTGGTGAGTCTCCCCCTCAGTATTACCTATCTCATTAGGGAAATCTGTTGCTTCCTCCAGCTAAATCACCCTGAATTCCTTTATTGCTTTCTTATTAACCTATTGCATTTATTCAGATAGCAAAGTTGAAGCACACTTTTCAAACCACTCTGGTTTCTCCTTACGAAGCTGATTCCTTGACACTTTTTGAATTGCTTTTTGGGGTTTGGGACTTGAAATATCTTAATTGAGCTGTTTTTCTACCTCAACCCAAGAATGTGGTATGTTTTTCTTTATAATAAGGTCTACATCTTTTTGTTTGTTAGTGAAGTTCTACCGTCCTTCCATGGTAAAACCACAGTTCAGGTCTCAGGCATCTAAAAGCAAACTCAGAGTTTAGCTAAATTAACAAACCTTTAGCCAACTTGAAACCACAAAGTGGGCAATGACTCTTAAAAATGTATTTATAAACCATGTGAATCCACGGGTTGGCCCCTCCCTTGGCTCTGAATTCAGTTCAAAAAGTGAGCAGCCAACCAGCATCTGTACACACATTTTGAAATTCACTTACACACTAGTTTTTAAACTCATACATGGAATTTGGTTGCACTAAATTCCTGGCCTGCAGACCAGGTTGAAATTTCAAATTGTAAAAGCAGCAAAGAATTATCCCCAACCAAGAGGCTCTTCTCCTTGTAAGCGAATCTTTGCTTCATCTGTACTTGTTACTTAGGCCCTGATGGCCCACTATCTGCAGAGACCCTGCAAGTTTTGTTAAAATCCAGTGTAGCTTAATATAAAACTGTAGTAATCTAAATTCTGAGGCCAGCCCCTGCTAGGCACCATGACCGCCCACCATTATCCTGAGAACATCATGTCAACTGGCTCCATCAAATTACAGTGACTCACCAATATCAAAATTTCACATTTTCTAAGATGTAAACTGTTCACCAGGAATCATGAGAGTGTAGAAAGAAAAAAAAAAGTTGTCAAAATCACATGGTATAGAAGACACTGAAAACTTCTGAGAACATGAACCCTCAGGGCCCTAGGGCCCAAAATCCCTAGTCTTAAAATATTATTTTGTTACTGATATATGAACCAAAAACAAAGAGTAAAATGTTAAAAGTAACCAAAGATTGTGGGGGACAGCGATGGGGGGAGGGGATATATTATGTTCAAAGAAGGAACACTTGGAGATCCAAGTTCTCAACAGCAATTCCAGAGGTCAAAAGGCAGAAGAATGACATTTTCCATGTGCTCAGACACAATAGTTACCAACCTAGAATTCTCTATGCAATGAAAATACGCACCATGAGTAGAAGAAGCTAAAGCACTTTTAAACAGAGATGTATTACCCAGCAGTTCTTGCTGATGAAAAATCTATAGGTTGTACACTACGAACAGAAGAAAAATTATCCCAGATAAAATTTCTGAGATATAAGAAGAAAATAGAAGGAAAGAGTTAAATATGAACATTTATAGTATCATGTGAAAGTTATACACATGTCTACTGGTTTTAAAACATACAAGACAAAGTTCAAGTACAAGGCAACAAAACACATTTGGAGAAATATAAATATATTTAGAGTATGAAAAACTCCTTGTATTATTATTTATCCATGGACAGAGATTTAAAAAAACTCAACAAAATATTAGTGTGCCAAGAATAGCAATGTATAATAAACAAACAAATAAACACACACACATACACATATACACACCCCCCCAAGTTCAGTTTGTCTGACAAATGCAAGCCTGATTTAACAAGAGAAAATTTTATTCACATTAACAAATTTTTTAAAAATTATCATCTCACCCTGGCTGGCGTAGCTCAGTGGATTGAGCGTGGGCTGCAAACCAAAGCATCTCAGGTTCGATTCTCAGTCAGGGCACATGCCTGGGTTGCAGGCCACGGCACCCAGCAACTGCACATTGATGTTTCTCTCTCTCTCTCTCTCTCTCTCTCTCTCTCTCTCTCTCTCTCTCTCTCTCCCCCCCTCCCTCCCTCCCTCCTTTCCCTCTCTAAAAACAAATAAATAAATAAATCTAATAAAAAGGCTTTATAATAAAAAAAAATTATTATCTCGCCCTAAGCGGTGTGGATCAGTGGATTGAGAACCAACCTGCAAACCAAGAGGTCACTGGTTTGATACTCTGTCAGGGTATATGCCTGGGTTGCAGGTCACGTTCCCCTTTGGGGGAGTGCAAGGGGCAGCCAACTGATGTTTATCTCACAAACTGATGTTTCTTTCTCTCTTTTTCTCCCCAACACTTCTCTCTCTGATAATAAACAAATACCTGCAAAACAAAGGGTTGCTTGTTCGATTCCCAGTCAGAGCACATGCCTGTGTTGTGGGCCAGGTCCCCAGTTGGGAGCATATGAGAGGCAACCACACATTGATGTTTCTCTCCTTCTCTTTCTCCCTCCCTTCCTCTCTCTCTAAAAACAAATAAATACAATTTTTAAAAAGAAATCATCTCAATTGGTGCAAAATAAACATAGAGTAAAATCCAGCATTTATTCATGATAAAACTCAGATATGTCTGAGAACTTTCTTAAACATAATTGAAGCAGACAGGCCCTAGTATGATCTCATAATATCTGCCTTTTAATGTTCTCACCTTTTTAAATCCTTTCCCTAGATTGTGGCTAGGACCTATGACTTGCCTCTAGCCATTAGAATATGGCAAATGTAAAGGAATTTTGCAGATGTAATTAATTCAGTTACTTTTGAGTTCATCAAAAAGGGTATTCTGGGTGAGCGGATTTAATCAGGTGACAACCCTCAAAAGAAGACTGAGCCCTCTCTGAAGTGATTCTCTTTGCTGATCTTATGAAGTAAGCAGCCATATGGAGTAAGCCCACATAGCCAAGAACTTTGAACAGCCTTGCTATACACGGAACGCTTGTGTCTTCCCCCACTCCAATTCTTGTTAAATTCTAATGCTAAATGTGATCATATTTGACAGTGGGACCTTTGGGAAATGATTAAATCATGCAGATGGACTTGTCATAATTGGGACTTGAATCCTTATACAAAGGAGGCCTAAGAGAGATCCCATAACCCTCTGCCATGTGTACAGCAAGACTGTTCTGCATGAACAACAAAGTGGGCCCTCACCAGACACTGAATCTGCCTGTGTCTTCATCTTGGACTTCCCAGCCTCCAGAATTGTAAGAAATAAATTTCTATAGTTTATAAATCTATAGTACTTTGCTATAGTAGTCCAAACAAACTAAGCAGGCCTCTTAGGAACTGTAGGCCACCACTGTGTCCTGAAGGCAGCACATCTGAGAGCCAGCAAATAGATGGGAAGATAAATAAATAGTCATAAGAAAATAAATTCTGCCAAAAAACTCAATGAACTTCAAAGCAGATTCTTCCAGTTAAGGCTCTAAATGACAATGCAGCCCTGCTGACACATGGACTGCAGCCTGTGAGATCCTGAACAAAGACCCAGCTAAGCCACATCCAGATTCCCAGGCTGTGAAAATGTGAAATAAAAATTGTATATGGTTGTAAAATGCTAAGTTGGTGGTAATCAATTATAGAGGAAAAGAAAAAAACTAATACACTCCTTTAAAAAATTTACTATCTCCATATTATAGAAAGATATTATTACTCCTTTGCATTTTCAACAAGATGTGAATAGCCACAATTCTCCTTTTATCCAGCACCATTCTTGCAGGAAAAAAAATATTAAAACTCTAGAAATTTGAAAGAAAACTGTCACAGTTTTAAAAATTGAATGTCAAACTTTCGGTCACAATGGTGGTGTAGGTAAACACGGCTCACCTCCTCTACAATCACATTAAAATTACAATTAACCTATAGAACAATCATCAGAAACCATTCAGAACCATCAGAAATTGAGCTGAGTGGAGTTCTGCAGCTACAGGATTAAAGAACAACTGCATCATGACTGGTAGGAGGGGCAGAGATGTAGGATCAAGCTGGTTTCACACCCATGTGTGGCAGATAAAAATTGGGAGGAATATCTCAGGAGAAAACGGTCCCAGCCTCACACCAGGTCCCCCAGCTCAGGGTTCCAGTGCCAGGAAGATAAGTCCCCACAACTTCTGGCTGGGAGTCCCCACTGGGGACTCAAAACCAGTGGAAATGGAGGCTGTGGAAGACAGAAATTGTTGGACTCTCTGGCAGTTCCTCTAAAAGGGCCTGTGCACAGACTTACTCAGACTCACTCCCTCTGAGCTCCAGCACAGGGGCAGTAGATTGAAAGTCATCAGAAACATATGGAGAAGAACTGAACTGTCTGGCATCAGAGCAAGAGCTGGGGAAAGTTTTCTCCCAGACAGAAGTGCTGGCAAAGACCACTGATCCTTTGATAAGCCCTCCTCCCACAATGTCACAGAGCTAGAGGCAAGCACCAAGAGACTCCATCAACCTGGCTCACCATTTGCCTCAGCCTGGTAATTCCCTGAGGCCTTGGCCCACGCAACCTTCAGGGACACCCAAGCTGTTTCTAGTGGCTTTTTCATTTGAATAGCTTCTCTTTGCCCATGCTTCAGATTCCCCTAAATTCTCTCTAACAAGCAGCATCTGGCTTCAGCAAGTCCTGTACTTCTTGCTAAGTTGCCCAGGCCTGGCACTAGCAGTAGCCCTCCTTGGTTCACAGGCATCTGAAGACTGCTTTGTAGCTTATGCTGTGTGACACCAGCCAGAACACAGGTGGTGGCTGACACTGGACATGCCAACAGCAATCAAGACTCAACTACAAAAGGAGAGGTACACAGCCCACACAGTGGACACACCTGAATACCCAGCTTGGGTAATAGGGGAGGCTGTGCTGGCCATTCTACCAAGCCTGGGAGACATAGCACCTCTACCTAATACATAGAAACAAACACAAGGAGGCTGCCAAAATGAGGAGACAAATAAACATAACACAAATGAAATAACAAAACTCCAAAGAAAGAACTAAACAACATGGAGACAAGTAATCTACTGGATCAGGGATCCCCAACTGCCAGATTATGGACTAGTACCAGTCTGTGGCCTATTAGGAACCAGGCTACACATCCAGAAGTGAGTGGCAGGTGAGTGAGTAAAGCTATGCTCACATTACCACCTGGGCTCTGCCTCCTGTCTCTCCCACCACCTCCCTATCTGTGGAAAAATTGTCTTCCATGAAACCTGTCTCTGGTGCCAAAAAGGTTGGTGACCACTATACAAGATGCAGAGTTCAAAACAGTGGTTATAAGGATGCTCAAGGAACTTAGAACCTCAACAGCATAAACCAGATCCAGTAAGAAACACAGGATACACTAACTAAAATACAATTTACAGGAAATCAACAGTAGAGTAGATGAAGCCAAGAATCAAATCAGTAGCTTGGAATATAAGAAAGCAAAAAACAACCAACCAGAACAAGAAGAAAAAAAAATCCAGAAAAATGAGTATAATGTAAGTATATAGTGTATATTGGGACAACTTCAAGAGTACCAACATTCGCATCATGGAGGTTCTGGAAGAAGAAGACAGAAAGAAGTTGGAAATCTGTTTGAAAAAAATGACAGAAAACTTCCCTAACTTGGTGAAGAAACTAGATATACAAGTCCAGGAAGTGCAGAGAGTTCCAAACAAGAGGAACCCAAAGAGACCACACCAAGACACATCATAATTAAAATGCCAAAGATTAAAGATAAAGAGTCTTAAAAGCAACAAGAGAAAAGCAGTTAGTTACTTACCTACAAGGGAGCTCCCATAAGACTGTCAGGTAATTTCTCAAAAGAAATTTTGCAGGCTAGAGGGATTATAAAGAAATATTCAAAGTGATGAAAAGCAAGGACCTACAACCAAGATTACTCTACCCAACAAAGCTGTAATTTAGATTCAAACAGCACATAAAGAGCTTCCCTGACCAAAAAAAAAAAAACAAAAACTAAATTAGTTCACCACCACCAAACCAGTATTATATGAAAATTAAGATTAAAAATATGAACAATATGAGTTCTGGCCAAGATGGAAATGTAGGCAGAAACCCTTCACTTCCTCTCAAAACCAGAAGGAAGACGACAATCAATCTAAACACAGTAAACAACCAGAAGTGCCAGAAAATCAAACCACAAAGAACTCCGACAACCAAAGAGTTAAAGAAACATTCACCAGACCAACAGTGCCACAGTGCAGCAAAGTGGGTTGCCTCACCCAGGTGAATACCTAAGGACCTGCTGCCCTACAACATAACAAGTGCACCAAGACAAAGAAATATGACCCAAATAAAAGAACAAAGCAAAACTCCAGAGGAAAGCTAAGCAACAAGGAGATAGCCAACCTACCTGATGCAGAGTTCAAAACACTGGTAATCAGGGTGCTCACAACTGATTGAGCTTGGCCACAAAATGAACGGAACAAATGAAGACTACCCAAAGTGAAATAAAGCAAAACACATAGGGAACCAACAGTGAAGGGAAGGAAACTGGGACTCAAATCAATGATCTAGAAATAAACATCCAACTGGAACAGAATGAAAAAACAAGAATCAAAAAAAAAATGAGGAGAGGCTTAGGAACCTCTGGGACCACTTTAAACATTCCAATATCTGAATCATAGGGGTGCCAGAAGGAGAAGAACAAGAGCAAGAAGTTGAAAACTTATTTGACCAAATAATGAAGGATAACTCCCCAGTCTGGTGAAGGAAACAGACTTCCAGGACATCCAGGAAGCCCAGAGAAGTCCAAAGAAATGGTACCCAATGAGGAACACACCAAGGCACATCATCAGTAAATTACCCAAGATTAAAGATAAAGACAAAATCTTAAAAGCAGCAAGAGGAAAGGAGACAGTTATCTACAAAGGAGTCTCCATAAGACTATCAGTTGATTTCTCAGAAGAAACCTTATAAGCAAGAAGGGGCTGGAAAGAAATATTTGAAGTCATAAAAGGCAAGGGCCTACATCAAAGATTATCTATCCAGCAAAGCTCTCATTTAGAATAGAAGGACAGATAAGTGCTTCCCAGATAAGGTCAAATTAAAGAGTTCACCATCACCAAGCCCTTATTATATGAAATGTTAGAGGGATTTATCTAAGAAAAAGATGATTTTTGGGAACCACCCTGCCTAGTTTCAGAAGCTATAATGCCCCATGGCTAAGGCTGAGTGAGAGACCTTGAGACCATAATCCACTAAGGAGACAAAGCTTATCTTCCTGACTGAGGCACCCCTTCTGCTCCCTTTTACTTCACCCTGCTTGGCCCTGGGTGGATGACTGGTTAGCCAATGATGGGTAAGATTCCTTAAGGAGGGACGACCTAAGACAGGCACAGTCAGGAAGGGGCCCTCAGAGAAGGACTTGGGGAGCTATAGAAAAAGGGAATGATGGACCCTCGCCCCTCAGCTTTGACATAACCTGAGTCCTCATTCTGTCTGTGAGAAGTCTCCTAATCTCTTGGCTACCTTTACTTCCCCTGCCTGCAGCCCTGTGCTAGAAAGAGCAGCTTCCCCAGGCAATCAGGACTAGGAAAGAATGCACAAAATCCTGTGAAACCTGTTTTGCTAATATTCTCAATTTAAATGATAAGGGTCCAAGCATAGAATGAGTTTGTTTCCTCAAAGTTTTATGGCCTTTAGCTATCTGACCCTGACTCAGAATAAGCCCTCAGAGTTCTTTGTATGTTATCTATTGTTTGATCCTCACTGCCTGATAATGATTGTTGAGCTTTACCTGTATTCCTGTGCAAATTGAACTCAGTAAAGCCCACTGAGGAACAGGCTCCTGGCCCTTCTCTTTTGAGAGATTGGCCACCTTTCCTCCCCCCAGCAGATCATGTCTTGGTGGACCTATTCTCATCTGTGGCAGCTGAGGGGGCTCTGTGGGTGGAGCCCCCCCACAGATGATCAAAACTATGGACAGTAAAAGAACAACAAACACACAATTATCAACAACTGAACCTAAAAAAAAAAAAAAAACAAAGTAGGCAAACAACTAGAACAGGAACAGAATCAGAGAAGTGGAGATCACATGGAGGGTTATCAGTGGGGAGGGGGAGGGGAGGAATGGGAAGGGAAGGTACAGGGAATAAGAAGCATAATTAGTAGGCATAAAATAGATGGGGAGAGGTTAAGAACAATATAGGAAACAGAGAATTCAAAGAACTTATATGTACAACCCATAAACATGAACTAAGTCGGGGAATGCTGGAGGGTTGGGGGGTGCAGGTCAGAGGAAGGATAAAGGGAAAAAAATGGGTGAATAGCATAATCAATAAAATGTACTTAAAATTAAAAAACAAAAATATGAATAAAATGGAAATGTGTATATATATACACACATATATACCGAATCCAAAAAACAAAATAAACATGCAGACCAGAAATAGAATCATAGATACAGCCAGTGTTTTGATGGTTGCCAGATGGGAGGAGGTTTAGAGGAACGGGCAAAAAAGCTGACTTAGAAGTACAATTGGTGGTTACAGAATAGTCATGGGAATGTAAAGTACAGCATTGGAAAAAGAGTAGTCAAAGAACATACACACATGACCCATGGACCTGGACAACAGGGTGGGAACTGCCTGAGGGAGTCAGGAGTACTGGGTAGAGAGGAGTAACAGGGGAAAAATTGGGATAACTATAGTAGCATAATCAATAAAATAGAATATAAAAATGAAAATAAAAATTATATGTCTGTACATGTAGAAAATTGAAAAGAATCTACAGATAAAATATTCAAGTAAGAAAAAAAATGAGAGTTTAGCAAGATACTGACTCCAAGTTCAAAATGTAACACAGCAATTTTATTTTTACAGTCTACCAACAGGACATCAAATTGTATTTTAATATAACACATTTTAGGATCTAAAGTATCAAATAACTGAGGATAAATCTAAAAATATATGCAAAAATTTTATGGGCAATATTTTAAACATTGAGAGTTAATGAGACAGACTATTAAATAGTTTGAAAAATTCAATATTATGAATGTCTCTTCTCCACAATTTATTTATAGATCTAATGCAATTTTCATCAAAATCCTTGGTTATAAAAATATACAGAACCCTTTCCCACTTCTTTCTCTTCCCAAACATTTTAGTTTAACAGCATGGGGACAAAAATAGGGTGTTGTGGTGATCCAGTGATATGTTAGAGCCTAGATGGAGTAAGGAAGGTGTAAGTCTGGGAGGACTTACCTGCACAATGTTGTAGTTTAAGTCAGAGCATCTCTGAAAGGTGAGTGGCATAGGACAAGAGATCAAAGACTGATCAAAGTCAGGAGGCATCTATACAAGGGCAGAAAGACAGCACCCAGCTTGGGTTTTCAGAACCTGTTGGGAGTAAATCATCTGCAGAAGTGGTAGCCTGCCACAGTGTGTCTGAGAAAGGATGAGGTAAAGAGGGTATATATACACTTGGGAGAAACAGTAGAGGAAACAATCCAATGTGGGGTGTTGCAATCCAAGTGGAAGTGAGGAGGACATGTGCACAGGGACAGAGACAACCAGAAACTGGTTACAAATAAGAAGTTTGAACAAATAATAAAAGATACTGATGGTGGGCACCAGCTTAGTGTCAGAAAAGGGAATTAAAAATTGAAAGGTTAACACTAGAACAATGTGGGATTAGATACAGCCAGTGTTTTGATGGTTGCCAGATGGGAGGAGGTTTAGAGAAATGGTTGAAAAAGGTGACGGAACAAAGAAGTACAACTGGTGGTTATAGGATAGTCATGGGGATATAAAGTACAGGATAGGAAGAAGAGTAGCCAAAGAACATACATGTATGACCCACAGACATGGACAACAGGGTAGGAATTGCTTGAGGGAGTCAGGGGTACTGGGTAGAGGGGGGTAACAGGGAAAAAACTGGGACAACTATAGTAGTATAATCAATAAAATGGAATATAAAAATGAAAATAAAAATTATATGTCTGTACATGTAGAAAATCCAAATACTAATACATGTCTGTATTATTGGAATGGAAGTACTGGTAAGAACTTCTGCTTTTCAATGTTGTCATGTAGAACTACAGATTAATGTATGCATGTATATATGTATATCTATGTATACATGTGCGTTTCTCTGCTGCTCACTAAGGGAGCCTATGAGCAATGACAACCCCAATAGCAATAGGCCACCTACCACAACTAGTGCCCAGATCTTGGTTACTAAATAGCACTCACCCCTCAAAGGAATCAGGGCTTCTCTGAAAAATGGCTGATTCCAGGGCTGGAGCAGAAAGCTACAAGATGAGCTTGGAACATCTTGTTGTCTGGAGAGTAAGGAAGTGCTCAAAGACAACAAACTCACAACTATCAACAACTGAACAAAAACAAACAAACAAACAAATACAAAGACAAAAATAAACTAAGCAAACAACTAGAACAGGAACAGAACCACGAAATGGAGATCACATGGAGGGGTATCAGTGGGAAGGGGAGGAGAAAAATGACGGGAAAGGTACAGGAAATAAGAAGCATAATGGTAGGCATAAGATAGACAGGGAGGTTAAGAATAGTAAGGGAAATGGAGAAGCCAAAGAAGTTATGTGTTATGACTCATGGACATGACCTAAAGAGAGTGAATCCTGGAGGGAGTGGGGGTGGTGCAGGGGGACAAAGGGGAGAAAAATAATTGGACAATTATAATAGCATAATCAATAAAATATACTTTAAAAAAAGTGAGAAAGGAATTTTAGTCTTACTCCTCTATAACCACAAGATGGCATTATTTTTCCATTTTTTAAATTTGGCACAGTGCTTTTTTTGGAGTTTTTACGATTGTTTTCAAGAGTACTTGGTGTTGGGTGAGATTTGGTTGTAACCTTTTCTCAAATATGAAATCACAGACTATAAAACTGGGGTCACTCTCTTAAATAAGAACCTACAGGTGTAATAAGATTTGTGATTTGTATGATTTATACCACAGCTTCAATGTGGAGGAAGTGACCCTGATGAAAAAGGTGGAATATTGCAGTAATTTTACTCACAAATCTTAAGTTACAGTGTAAGTTTCAAATTCAAAGCCACATATTGGCAGTTTTATTAGTCTTTGCTTATGCTAACACATCAGAATTTTTTTGTGTGTGAAAAGGAAAGAACAATGCAACTGCCACTATCCACAAGCCACTGGGTACAAAGTAATAAATATAAAAAATCAATTTGTATGTCTCAAATTCAGTTGTATGTCTGTTACCCATTATCTAGTGCATTTATGAGCTTAGATGCCCAAGATTCATAAACAAGGCAGATTGCATTCCAGTTATCCTATAAATGGAATTTTGATTCCTCAAAACAGAATTGGGTTAGATATTCTATGACCACATTTTCTGTGAGTTTGATTTTTAAGGAACTTGGCTGTGTGACCTTCCGTGCTGGTTTTATAGCTCTGAGACTGACCCCTGCTGAGTGTGAGACAGAGCCTGGCAATGATTAAGTATATCTGTTATAATTTTATTTTCTGTATCAAATGCATGTTAGAACATCTGCCCCAGAGGACTTAAGGCAAAAGTGGAACTTATTTTCTCATTTAACTGAGGAGTCCACAGGTAGGTTGGCTTCCAGGGCAATTGGATTCTGGCCTTTCATGCTCAACTTCTCCTGGAGCATCAGGTCTCCACTTTTATCATTCCCAGCTTAGATATTTTTTCTCCTCAATAGCCAATCCCTCCACTCGTATTTTAGATTTCATCTCTGTTCTTTCTCCAGTTCTTTCCAACACCTTGTAGTATAATTTGATATCGGGTATCATGATTCCTTCAACTTTTTCTCAAGATTGCTGAGGCTGTTTGCTTTCTTTTTTTTCTTTTCTTTCTTTCTTTTTTTTTTTTGGTTCATTTGTTTTGGTTCCATGTAAATTTTTAGAGTACTTGTTCTAGATCTATGAAATATGCCATTGGTATTTTAATAGGAATTACATTGAATCTATAGATAGCTTTGGGTATTGTGCACATTTGAATGGTATTAATTTTCCAATCCATGAACGCAGTATGTGCTTCCATTTATTTGGATCTTCCTTAATTTCTTTCTTCAGTGTTCTATATTTTTCTGAATACAGGTCTTTTACCTCCTTGATTAGGTTTATTCCTAGGTACTTTATTTTTGTCATTGCTATGGTAAATGAGATTTTTTTTCTTAGTTTCTTTTTTCTGACTATTCATTATTGGTGTACAAAAATGCCATCAGTTTCTGAATACTGTTTTTGTATTCCACTACTTTGACAAATTCACTTATAGGTCAAATATTTCTTTGGTAGAGTCTATAGGGTTTTGTATGTACATTATCATGTTATCTGCAAATAATGAGAGTTTTACTTCCTCCTTTTCAATTCGGATGCCTTATATTTCTTCTTGTCTGGTTGCTGTGGGTAGAACTTCTAGTACTATGTTGAACAGAAGTGGTGAAAGCAGGCACCCTAGTCTTGTTCCTGATCTTAAGGGAAACCCTTTTAGTTTTTGCCCATTGAGTATGATGCTGACGGTAGGTTTTCGTATATGGCCTTGATTATGCTGAGGTATGCTCCCTCTATTCCCACTTTGCTGAGTGTATGTATCATAAATTGGTGCTAGATTTTATTAAGTGCTTTTCAGCATTGATTGATATGATCATGTGACTTTTGTCCTTCATTTTGTTTATGTGATGTATTATGTTTAATGTTTTCCAAATATTATACCATCTTTCCATCCCTGGAATAAATCTAATGTGATCATGGTGTGTGATCTTTTTAATGTATCGCTGTACAGGGTTGCCAGTATTTTGTTGAGGTTTTTAGCATCTGTGTTAATCAGCGACGTTATCCTGTAGTGTTTTCTCTCTGTTGTGTCTTTACCTGGTTTTGGAATTAGGATAATACTGACCTCATAAAAAGAGGTTGGGAGTCTTCCCTCTTCTTGGATTTTTGGAATAGTTTGAGAATGATAAGTGTTAGTTTTTCTATGTATGTTTGGTAAAATTCACCTGTGAAGCCATCTGGCCCAGGGCTGTTGTGTGCTGGGAATGTTTGATTACTGCTTTAATTTGGCTAGTTGTTGTCTATTCATGTTTCCTGCATCTTCCTGATTCAGTTTTGGAAAAGGGTATGTTTCTAGAAATTTATTTATTTCACCCAGGTTGTCCAATTTTTTGGCATATAGTTGTTCATAGTAATTTCTTGCAATCTTTTCTATTTCTGTAGTACGTCCTGTTACTTCCACTTTATTTCTGATTTTACTTATTTGGGCCCTCGCTCTCTTTTTAAAAATATATTTTATTGATTATGCTATTATAGTTATCCCATTTTCACCCCTTCACTCCCCTTCACCCTGCACACCCTCTCCCACCCACATTCTCCCCCTTTAGTTCATGTCCATGTGTCATACTTATAAGTTCTTTGACTTCTACATTTCCCATACTATTCTTACCCTTCCCCTGTCTATTTTCTACCTACCATCTATGCTACTTATTCTCTGTACCTTATCCCCCTCTGTCCCCCTCCCACTCCCCTATTGCTAACCCTCCATGTGATCTCCATTTCTGTGGTTCTGTTCCTGTTCGAGTTGTCTGCTTAGTTTGTTTTTGTTTTTGTTTTAGTTGTGGTTGTTAATAATTGTGAATTTGCTGTCATTTTACTGTACATGTTTTTTATCTTCTTTTTCGTTGATAAATCCCTTTAACATTTCATATACAAAGGGCTTGGTAATGATGAATTCTTTTAACTTGACCTTATCTGGGAAGCACTTTATCTGCCCTTCCACTCTAAATGAAAGCTTTGCTGGATAGAGTAATCTTGGATGTAGGTCCTTGCCTTTCATGACTTGGAATACTTCTTTCCAGCCCCTTCTTGCCTGTAAGGTCTCTTTTGAGAAATCAGCTGACAGTCTGATGGGAACTCCTTTGTAGGTAACTCTCTCCTTTTCTCTTGCTGCTTTTAAGATTCTCTCCTTATCTTTACTCTTGGGTAATGTAATTATGATGTGCCTTGGTGTGTTCCACCTTGGGTCCAACTTGTTTTGGACTCTCTGAGCTTTCTAGACTTCCTGGAAATCTATTTCCTTTGCCAGATTGGGGAAGTTCTCCTTTATTATTTGTTCAAATATCCTTTCCACTTGTTGCTCTTCCTCTTCTCCTTCTGGCACCCCTATAATTCGGATGTTGGAATGTTTAAAGATGTCCTGGAGGTTCCTAAGCCTTTCCTCATTATTTTTGAATTCTTGTTTTCTCATTCTTTTCTGATTGGATGTTTCTTTCTTCCTTCTGGTCCACACTGTTGATTTGAGTCCCAGTTTCCTTCCCATCACTATTGGTTCCCTGTACATTTTCCTTTATTTTACTTAGCATAGCCTTCATTTTTCATCTAATTTGGGACCAAATTCAACCAATTCTGTGAGCATCCTGATTACTAGTGTTTTGAACTGTGCATCTGATAAGCTGGCTACCTCTTCGTCGCTTAGTTGTATTTTTTCTGGAGCTTAGATCTGTTCTTTCATTTGGGCCTCTTTTTTTTTTTTTTTGTCTTGACACACCTGTTATGTAGTGAGGGGGTGGAGCCTTAGGTGTTCACCAGGGTGGGGTAACCCATGTTGCTGTGTTGTGATGCAGTATGTGGGGAAGGGGTCCCAGGGGGAACAATGCACTTGCTCTACTTTCTGCTGGATTTCAGTCACTTCCCCCACTTCCCACAAGCAAAGTGTGCCCTTCTGGTGCTGATTCCTGTTTGGGTTGGCTTATATATGTTCTAGAACCCTGTGGGTCTCTCCAAGGAACTCTCCTGTGGGGCTGGGAGTTTTTCCTGTCACCTCAACCCCCACAGGTGTTTTCAGCCAGTGGTTTGAGGCTTTATTTCCCAGTGCTGGAGCCCTGGATTTTGAGGTTTGTCCCACTCCCCAGTTTCACCTGGTTTATCTGCGCATGAATGTGGGAATGCCTGGTCTGCCGGCCGCCTTGAGTGTTGCACCCCTCCACAGTCTGCCACCTTGCTGGGTCCACCAGCCACTGCTTTGCTTTGAGCCCTCTCAGGTTTGGCTGCCCATCTCCACCCCTCCTACCAGTCTGGATGGATGTGTCTTCTTTAACTCCTTGGTTGTTGGACTTCTGTACAGTTCAGTTTTCTGTTGGTAATAGATACATGTGTATGTGTTATATCATTTTGTTTTCTGTATTTTTTCTTTTTAAAAAATCCTCAGATTTAATTTCCATGAAATCAGCTTATAAATATTTCTCATTTCCTTATTCCCATCAATCATCCCTTCCTTCTTCCCAAACACAAATCTTGGAGAATTTTCTTCTCCCTTTAATAATGACCATGAGCCCTGGCTAGTGTGGCTCAGTGGATTGAGTGCTGGCCTGCAGAGCAAAGGGTCACCCATTTGATTCTCAGTCAGGGCACATGCTTGGGTTTTGGCCCAGATCCTCTGTAGAAGGTGCATAAAAGGCAACAACAGATTAATGTTTCTCTCCCTCTCTTTCTCCCTCCTTCCCCCTCTCTCTGAAAATAATTAAATAAAATCTTTAAAAAAATAATGACTATGAGTTTGTTTGATGAAAAGGGAAAAATGAAAAAAACTTAAGATACATCTTTTCCAAATTAAAGTACTTATTGAGATGCTGCAAGATTATCAGACAAATATGGGTGTATTTGTAGTATAATATACATTGTATACAATTACATGTATTTATATGCATACATATTCAAACTTGAGGTAACAAAACTACTTTACATACCTCTGTTTATAAGAAAATTTACAGAGTATAAAAAAAGATATCAGTTCAAATTTCTTGGTATGATATTTCAAGGTTTTTAGGATATAATCCTAGCAGTGAAAGTGCTGGGTCAAAAGGCAGATTCATTTTTAGTTTTCTGAGGAAATTCCATACTGTTTTCCATAGTGGTTGTACCAGTCTGCAATCCCACCAACTGCATCCTAGGGTTCCCTTTTCTCCACAACCTCTCCAACACTTGTTTGTTGCTTTGTTTATGATGGCCATTCTGACCAGCGTGAAGTGGTATCTCATTGTGGTTTTAATTTGCATCTCTCTGATAGCTAGTGATACTGAGCATCTTTTCATGTGTCTCTGGATCCTCTGTATGACCTCCTTGGAGAAGTGTCTGTTCAAGTCCTTTGCCCATTTTTTAATTGGGTTGCTTGTTTTCTTAGAGTGGAGTCATATGAGTTCTTTATATATTTTGGAGATTAAACCCTTTTCTGAGGTATCATTGGCAAATATGTTTTCCCATACAGCTTGTTCTCTTTTTATTTTAAACTGTTTTCTTTAGCCATACAGGAGCCTTTTATTTCGATGAGATCCCATTTGTTTATTCTTTATGTCCCTTGCTCTAGAGGACATATTGGTGAAAATATTGCTGCATGGAATATCTGAGATTTTCCTGCCAATGTTCTCCTCCAGGACTTTAATGGTGACATGACTTATATTTAAATCTTTTATCCACCTTGAATTTATTTTTGTGTATGGTGTAAGTTGGTGCTCAAGTTTCATTTTTTTGCATGTAGCTGCCCAGCTCTCCCAACAACATTTGTTGATGAGGGTATTTTTACTCCATTTTATGTTGCTGCCCTCTGTGTCAAATATTAATTGACCATAGAGACTTGGGTTTATTTCTGAGCTCTCTGTTCTGTTCTATTGCTCTATGTGCCTGTTTTTATGTCAGTACCAGGTTGTTTTGATTACAGTGGCCTTGTAATGCAGTTTGTTATCAGGTATTGTGATTCCTCCTACTTTGCTTTTCTTTCTCAAAATTGCTGCAGCTATTTGGGGTCGTTTATGGTTCCATATGAATTTTTGAAGTGTTTGTTCTATGTCTATGAAATATGACATTGGTACTTTAGTAGGTATTGCATTGAATCTGTAAATGCTTTGGGTAGTACGGACATTTTGATAATGTTATTTCTTCTGATCCGTGAACATAGTATATGTTTCCATTTGTTTGTTTCTTACTTGATCTCTTTCTTCAGTGTTGTGTAGTTTTCTGAGTAAAGGTCTTTTACCTCCTTGGTTAAGTTTATTCCTAGGTATTTTATTTTTCTTGTTGCTATATCAAATGGGACTTTTTTCTTGATTTCTCCTTCTGATGTTTCATTGTTGGTATGCAAAAATGCTGTTGATTTCTGGATATTGACTTTGTATCCCATTGCTTTGCCAAATTCATTTATTAGGTTCAGCCATTTTTTGGTGGAGTCTATAGGATTTTTTGTGTACACTATCATGTCATCTGCAAACAATGACAGTTTTGCTTCCTCCTTTCCAATTTGGATGCCTTTTATTTCCTTTTCTTGTCTGATCACTGTGGCTAAAACTTCCAATACTATATTGAATAGAAGTGGTGAAAGCGGACAACCTTGTCTTGTTCCTGACCTTAGTGGAAAAGATTTTAGCTTTTGTCCATTGAGTATGATGTTGGCTGTAGGTCTCTCATATATGGCCTTTATTATGTTGAGGAATGCTCCCTCTATTCCCACTTTGCTGAGTGTTTTTATCATAAATGGGTGCTGTGCCTTATGAAATACTTTTTCTGCATCTATTGATATGATCATGTGATTTTTGTCTTTGATTTTGTTCATGTGGTGTATCACATTTATTGATTTAGGAATATTGTACCATCCTTGCATCCCTGGGATGAATCCCACTTTGTCATGGTGTATGATCTTTTTAATGAATTGTTGGATGCAGTTTGCCAATATTTTGTTGAGGATTTTAGCATCTATATTCACCAGCAATATTGGCCTGAAGTTTTCTTTATTGCGTTTTTAATTGGTTTTGGGATTAGGATGATGCTGGCTTCATAAAAAGAGTTTGGGAGTCTTCCATCATTTTGGATTTTTTGCAGTAGTTTGTGATGGATAGGGGTTAGCTCTTCCTTAAATGCTTTGTAGAATTCTACTGTGAAACAATCTGGTCCAGGGCTTTTGTGTGTTGGGAGTTTTTTAATTACTGCTTCAAATTCATCTGCTGTAATTGGTCTGTTCAGGCTTTCTGCTTCTTCTTCATTGAGTTTTGGAAGATTATATTTTTCTAGAAATGTGTCCATTTCACCTGGTTTTCAAATTTCTTGGTATGTAGTTCTTCACAGTAATTTCTTACAATCCTTTGTATTTCTGTGGTATCAGTTGTAGTCTCTCCTCTTTCATTTCTGATTGTGTTTATTTGGGTCCTCTCTCTTTTTTTCTTGATGTGCTTTCTTAAAGGCTTGTTGATTTTGTTTATCTTTTCAAAGAACCAGCTCCTGGATTTATTGATCCTTAGAATTGTTCCTTTAGTCTCTATGTTGTTTAATTCTGCTCTGATCTTGGTCATTTCCTTCCTTCTACTTGCTCTGGGCTGTCTTTGTGGTTGTTCCTCAAGTTCTTGTAGGTGTAGTGTTAGGTTGTTTGTTTGAAATGTTTCTATCTTTTTTAGGTATGACTGTATCACTATGAACGTCCCTCTCAGGACTGCCTTCACTGTGTCCCATAAGTTTTGGACCATTGTGAGTTCATTTTCATTTGTTTCCAGAAACTTTTTTATTTCTTCCTTGATCTTCTTGACCCATTCATTGTTTAATAGCATGCTATTTAATCTCCATGAGTTTGAGTGTTTTGGGTTTTTTCCCTTGGGGTTGGTTTCTAGTTTCAGTCCCTTGTGGTCAGAGAAAATGCTCGATATGATTTCAATTTTCTTGGATTTGCTGAGGCTTTCTTTGTGTCCTATCATTTGGTCTATGTTTAAAGCTGTTCCATGTGCATTTGAAAAGAACGTGTATTTAGGATGGCACTTCTTTGGAATGAAAGGAGATCATATATATATGATCAGTTAATATATATATGATCAATATATATATATATATTTCAGTTAAGTCCATTTCATTTAGGGCATTGTTCATTGCCACAATATCTTTGTTGATATTTTGTTTGGAAGATCTGTCCATTTTTGACAGTGGGGTGTTAAAATCCCCTACTATAATTGTGTTGCTGTCATTATCTTTCTTGAAGTCCTCTAAATTTTTTTTATGTATTTGGGTACTCCTATGTTGACTGAATATATGTTTATAATGTTTATGCCTTCTTGATAGATTGTTCCCTTGAGTATTATGAAGTGACCTTCTGGGTCTCTCTTTATAGCCCTTTTTTTGAAGTCTATTTTGTCTGATATGAGTATTGCTACCTCAGCTTTTTTTCTCTGTCCGTTTGCTTAGAAAATTTGTTTCCAGCCCTTCACTTTCAGTCTGTGTATGTCTTTTGTCCTGAGGTGGTGGGTCTCTTGTAGGCAACATATGTGTGGGTCATGCTTTCTTATCCATTCAGCTATGCTATGTCTTTTGATTGGAGCATTTAAACCATTTACACTTAAGGTGGTTATTGATAGGTATTTATTCATTGCCATTTTTCCCCTTTGTTCTTGTGTTTCTCTCTCTCTCTCTTCATCTTAAAGCAGTCCCTTTTTCATGTCTTACAATGCTGGTTTGATGGAGGTGTATTCTTTTAGCCATTTTATGTCAGAGAAACTCCTTATTTCACCTTCCATTTTAAATGAGAGCCTTGCTAGGTAGAGTAGTCTTGGTACTTTTCCTTTGTATTTCATGACTTGGAATACCTCTTGCCATTCTCTTCTGGTCTGTAGTGTTTTTGTTGAGAAATCAGTTGATATTCTTATTGGACATCCTTTGTATGTTACTAGCTGTTTTTCCTTTTCTGCCTTTAAAATTTTCTCTTTGTGTTCAAATTTTTCCATCTTAATTATGTGTCTTGGATTAGGTCTCTTTGGGTTGATCTAGATTGGGACTCTGCGCTTCCTGGACATGTGTGACTTTTCTCCTCATCAAGTTAGGACAGTTTTCTGTCATTACTTTTCATATAGTTATTTTGTCCCTTGCTCCTCTTATTCTCCTTCTGGTATCCCTATGATATGAATATTGTTACATTCCATGTTGTCCTGCATCTCTCTTAACCTCTCTTTATTCTTTTTGTGTCTTTTTTCATTTTGTTGCTCTGGCTGGGAGTTTTTTTCTAACCTGTCCTCCAGATCTCTGATTCAATCATTTGCTTCACCTACCCTGTTTTTATTTCCTTATAATGTATTGTTGGGTCCCCGGTCATGGTGCCACTTCAGAAATTATATTATTCATTTCCTCCTGGCTCTTATTGATAGTTTCTATGTCATTTTTCATACTGGTGTAGTTCACAGTAAGTTCCATGTAGTGTCCCTGGAGTTCTTGTATTTCTCACTGAGCTCCTTGAGCATCCTTATTATCATTATTTTGAACTAAATGTCTGATACTTTGCTTGTCTCAATTTCATTTAGCACTTTTTCTGGGGATTCCTTCATTCCTTTTAATTGGGGGTTGTTTCTTTGTCTCCCCATTTAAGGTGACTCTTCTTGTTTATTTCTGTGTATTAGATTGATCTGTTTTGACTCCTTTTCTTTGTGATGTGATCTATGGTAGGAGACCTAAGGGACTCAATGGTACAGTCTCCTTGATCTCCTGTGCTTGATGCTCTTGGGATGCTCTTTATGCCTCTTATGTAGGCTCTCTAGTTGTAATCAGATTTCAGTTGTTCTTGGTTTGTACTTTGGTGGGTCCTTCCCTCTGGCTGGTTGGCTGACAGTCACACTGCCCACCATGTGTTGTATGCTTTTGTACAGGTGCTGCTAGAACAAAACCAAACAATCCAGGAAACAAACCCACACCCACAAAAATACCCCACACCCACAATCACACAAACAGCAAATGAGCAAATATTAATATAGATGTAAAGACTATTATAAAAAATGAAAATGAATATGAGATGACTAACTCAAAGAAAAATGATTTTGAGAGATAGAGAGAGGACAAATAATAAGAATATGAGATAGAAATAAGGAGAAAAATGAAAGAAAATAAAATTTACATCATAAATAAAAATGGAATGAAAGAAGGCAGGATAGAGTAAGAGAAGGGAAATGTATAGTATTAGGTTTAAATAAAAATTTAAGATTAATGTAGGTGGAATGGGAATAAGAAGGAAGGAAGGGAGGAAGGAAAGAAGGAAGGAAGGAGGGAGGGAAGGAAGGAAGGAAGGGAAGGAGGGAGGCTTATGAGATGTCTAGAGGAAAGGAATGTGATTTTGAGAGAATAGGAGAAGGAATACTAAGTGTAAGAAATGAAAACCAATCTAAGACAAGGAAAAATTAAAATTTAAAACAAAAAAGAAAGATCAGGAAGAATGCAAAATGGAGTAGGAGAGCAGAATGGTAAAATTTGAGATTTTAAATACAAAAATAGTAAACATCTAGGAAGAAAATTGAAGAAATACAACAACAACCACCATGTCAACAACCAACAAGCAAAGATTAATAAAGGTGGAGAGTTAATAAAGGCATTTTAAGAATGGGAAAAAAAGAATGTGTAATGGCTAAGAAAAAAATGACAAAAAAATGGTTTCGAGAGTCTGAAGGAGGGAGAAATAATAAGAGTGCAGAATAGAACAAGTTGTAGAAAGAGAAAAAATAAAATTTAAAACAAAAATAAGAAGAGGAAGGAGAAATATAAAATGGAGTAAGAAGGGAGGAGCAAAATATGAGGTTTGAAATAAACTAAAATATAAAAACTAGTGAAACATTGGACACAAACTCGAAGGAAAATAAATAAGTGTTAACAAGCTATGCAGGAGAGAAAATAATGCAAATCATGAAGAAGACCACAGTGGAATTCATCTCAGTGGAATCCAGTGTTTACCACTGTCTTCTCTTTCAGGATCTATCCCTGGTAATGTCAGATGGTGGTTCTAGTCTGGCCCTTGGCAGCGTGCTTGAGACTACAAGTGATCCATAGTCTGTGGCTGTCTCCTTCAGATTTGGCTGGTGCCCACTGTTCTGTTCTGCCAGCTTTTCATCAGCCCAGGGCCCAGGAGTGGTTCATTTAATGACCCAAGAAGCCTGACAGTACCTTCTTCATTTGCCTCCAGAGGTGGCCTCTGGTGCAATCGGGAGGGTGGGAACCCTGGGTCACCCTCAGGGTATACTATTCAGTCATTAGGAAAGATGGTGGGAATGTTTCCCCGTCCCCTCACCACACATCTTGATCTGTCCCAGATTCCTTTCAGTAATATGTGATTTCTGGTGAATTAGCTCTCCATTTCTGTGAGGGGCCAATCTGTGTAAAAGGGGCAACTCTTTCCTGCTTGATGCAGACAGCGACTCAATCTAGGCACTGAAGCTGAGAGAGTCCCTGAATCCCCCCTTGTTGCACCTGTCTCTAATCTCTCTGCCCTGATGGTTTTAGTAGATCAAGGCTGGAGGAACAGTGTAGCTTGTAGTATCTGGTAAAGGGCCTTTTCAAAGCTTTTTCTTCTCTTCCTGAGGAAATGCACCCAGCAGGGGGCTCCTGGACCAAACCTCACTGATCTGTAGAGACTGTAATCCTGCAGGTGGGTGTTGGACCTGCCTGGCTGTAGTAAATCTCAGGTGTTCAGCTCCTGGCCTAGTCCCTAGCCTGCCACTCTCTCAGTGGAAGCTTGGGCTTGAACTCTGCTCTCCGTCCAGTCCCCTGCTAACCAGCCATGCTGGGTTGGGTCCCACAATCCCTTCGGTGTGACTCTATCCCTGTGAGATCTTTGTTAGCAGAGCTGCTGCATACACACATATTTACCTGAGCACTGGGTTCCTGCTGAATCTTGAGTGTCACCTCAGCTCCTCTTTTAAAAGAGTTTCTGTGTGGTCCCCAGGCTGTAGCACAGGGCCCTGCAGGGCTTGTTCTCCACATGCTCCTCCTCCCCCAAAACCAGAGAGTCTCTCAGTTGGGGTGGCCACCACATGCCAGAGACTCCAACAGTTTTAAAGTTTCTCTCTGGATCTCTCCTGGATGGCATTGGGAAGAGTCCTGCAGTGACACTATAACGCAGGGTGGTGGTAGTGTGCTGTCCCTGGTCCCTCCAGAGATTCTCAGCCTCAGATGGTCCTGCTCCCATTGTGCTGTTTCTGCAGTTGGCACTTCCCCCACGCCCCTCTTCGCTCCTGGAGCTCATGGTTCCTGAGCCCATCTGCAGCCACCCACGAATCTGCAGAGCCTGAAGTGTCAGTTTGGGCAGCGGTGGCAGCTGTTGCTCCACTACGAGAGCCTGTACCACCCATTCTTGAGTGTGCTGCCGGCAGGCAGACTCTTGCCCACTGACACGCACTCCCCACACTCTCATCCACAAATGCGCTCATTCAAACATAATCTCACTCACTCTCCATTAGATTTTTTAATTGATTGCTCTGTGATTTAGCTGCAAAACCAGTTCAGGTCTGGGAGCAAGTGGAGGGAGCTTCAAGCTACTCTGAAGTCATCTTGGATCTCTCACATTTTAGATTTTGTTTAGACAATGAACTTAAATCAAATCTAAATGGACTTAGCTGAAAGGAGCCCTGGCTGCTGTGGCTTGGTGGATTGAGTATCGGCCTGTGAACCAGAGGGTCGCTGGTTCAAATCCCAGCCTGGGTCGCAGGCCAGGTCCCCAGTTGGGGGTGTGCAAGAGGCAACCACACATTGATGTTTCTGTCTCTTTCTTTCTCCCTCCCTTCCCCTCTGTCTAAAAAATAAATAATTTTTTAAAAAAACTTAAAAGAACCACATAATTTTTTAGAACCTGAAATAAACTGAACACAAATATCAATTTTTTCCTGACTCACAAACCCTGTCAAAGTGTTATGCTAACAACACAAAAACCAGTAACTGAGCTCAGATTGATACATTTATGTAACATACACACCTGAAAAAAACAGTCATCAAAATATTCTCGACACCCTTCTAAACATTCATTCAAGTCTGTATCTTCTATTAAAAGCTCTATACACAGGGTATAGGGCCCATTTAAAACTCATTTATACAAATACTGGCTCATATTTTTTCCCTTTTTTAAATTTATAAATGACAACAAGGCAAAAGATATCTAATCCTGTTTACTTTCAGGGACTGCATGGAGGTCTTGCCCTTGGAAACTAGCTTCCAGTAATAACAAGTTCCTGTTGAGCCTTGAGCAACAAACACATTTATATTTTGGGTGAACGAAGGCCCCAAACAGTCAACCCAATTAGCGTATCGAGCCCCTAATCCACTGATTAGCCAAAGCTAGACCACTGCTCCGAGGAGCTTCAGATGTAGCCAGGTGTAAGCTGTCTCATTTTTTTTTTTCGTTGTTGACACTATTACAGATGTCTCCCACTTCCTGCCTTTGCCCACCTCCACCCAGCCCCTCCCTCCCTGGCCTTCACCACACTATTGTCTGTGTCCATGGGCTATGCATATGTGTTCTTTGGCTAATCTCTTCATCATATTTTATCTAGTACCCCCCCCCCCCGCCGCAACCGCCTGCCTCCTCTTGGTGATCTGTCAGTCTGTTCCATGTATCCATGCCTCTGTTTCTATTTTGTTCATTAGATTCCACATTTAAGTGAGATCATATGCTATTTTTCTTTCTCTGACTTACTTATTTCACTTAGCATAATAATCTTCAGGTCTATCTATGCTGTTGTAAAGGATAAAAGTCCCTTCTTTTTTTACAGCTATGCAGATCCAGGGACTGCCCAAGAGCAGGCCTGGTCTCCTTCATTATTAATCTGTGCTTAAAATCTGGTATCAGGAAATTTCTTTGGAAATCATGAGAACTACTCCAATCATTCAGTAGAATGGCTGCTATGCATTTGGTGTTTGGTTCTGTTAGAGTGAGGATGAGTTGTTTTTTTTTTCTTTTAGCCTTACCCAAGGATGTGCTCATTAATTTTAGAGAGAGGGGAAAGGAGGGAGAGAGAAAAAAACATCTATGTGAGAGAGAAACATCTATCAGTTGCCTCTCATTTGGGCCCCAACCAGGGGACCCAGCCCTCAACTCAGGTATGTGCCCCAACTGGGAATCCATCTGCCACCTTTTGGTTTACGGGACAATGCTCCAGGAAACAACTAAGCCACACTGGTCAGGGCAATGATGAGTTTTATGGAGCTGCTTTTAAATCCTTGAATTGTTGAGTTTATAGCCAATGAGCTATAAACATTTAGTTGAAAGATCTAAAATTATAATTTATTACTGATGAACCTCGCTATGTTTTGTGACTTACAAACAACTAGTCTAATAGACTTGATCACTGAATTGTGACTCCATGGTTTTAATATCATCCGAACTGAGAACTACAAGTTCCCAGATAGTTTTAATAACATCTGGGCTAGACATTAGGGATCCATAGACAGAATGAGGAGGCAGGGGCTTGGAGCATGTCTGTAAACTCTCTGATACGAAATTCAGTGTGTATGTGCATCTCTGGTTAGAAGGCCCCTGCTTTTCATTTTCAAAGGAGTCCCTAATTCAAAACACATTAAATCCACTACATATGAGCCATTTGTGGTCATAGAACCAAAGGGCATCTGGACAGATAGATATGTTTTTCAAATGCTCTTATGGACTGAATTGTTTCCCTTCAAAAATTCATATATTGAAGTACTAACCCCAATATCTCAGAATGTGACTGCAAATTGAGATAGGATCTTTACAGATAATTACATTAAAATTAGGTCATTAGCATAGGTAGGCCCTGACCCAATATGACTAGTGTCTTTATAAAAAGAGGAAATTTAGACACAGACGTGAATAGAGGAAAGTCTATGTAAGTAAAGACACAAGAAGAAGACAGCCCTCAGAAAGAATCAATTCTGCCAACACCTTGGCCTCAGACTTCTACCTTCTAGAATTGTAACACAATAAATTTGTTGTTCAAACTACCCAGTCTGAGTATTCATTGTGGCAGCCTTAGCAAACTAATGCAGATATTTAGTATATTCATTTCAGAATGCATATACTTGTGGTCAGGAAAAGCCAGAAAGACTATTTACAAGTAGAAAATCTCTAGTGCTCACATTTCTTTTTCATATAAAAGGTCATAAATAGTGAAAAACTAAATATGTTCACTTGCTTCAATAATCCATTCCTAGAAAGAGTGAAGAACATAACAATTATTTTTGCCCAACTCCCTTAAGAGTCACTGAAGGAACTAAATTGCAAATTGTGAGCCACAATCTTATACCCTACACTCCCTTCTTGAATCTGTCTTTTCATGTATCTCCCGTGACCTCTGTTGAAAGACACATTGTGTATAAGGTGTTATTTAGTTTTTTTTAAAGATTTTATTTATTTATTTTAGAGAGAGGAAAAGGTAGGGAGAAAAAGAGGGAGAGAAACATCAATCTGTTGCCTCTCACACAGGCCCCAGCCAGGGACCAGGCAACCTTTTACCTTGTGAATAATGCCCAACCAACTGAGCCATGCTGATCAGGGCATAATGTTATTTAATTTTTAAACTAATTTATATGTGGTTATAATAAATAAATTTTAAATAAGGTAAACAAGTAAACAAAAGGATAAAAACAGAACTTCCTGCAGCCCAGATGTTACAACTATTAATAATATTTACTACCATATTTTTATTTCTGCTAGATTTCATCATCATATTTTCTTTTTTATATATGTATTTTATTGACTATGCTATTATAGTTGTCCCACTTTTTTCTTCCCTTTATTCTCCTCTGCCCTGTACACCCCCCTCACCAGCATTGCCCCACTTTAGTTCATGCCCATGGGTCACACATATAAGTTCTTTAGCTTCTTCATTTCCTATACTATTCTTAACCTCCTCCTGTCTATTTTGTACCTACCAATTATGCTTCTTATACCTTGCACTCTTTCCCCCACTCTCCCCGCTCCCCTTCCACCCCGACAACCCTCAATGTGATCTCCATTGCTGTGAATCTGTTCCTGTTTAATTGTTTGCTTTGTTTGTTTCTTTGTTTTTCAGGGGGTGGTTAGGTTTGTTTGTTGATAATTGTGAGTTAGTTGTCATTTCACTGTTCATATTTTTTATCTTCTTTTTCCTACATAAATCCCTTTAACATTTCATATAATAAGGGCTTGGTGATGATGAATTTCTCTAGCTTTACCTTGTCTGGGATGCACTTATCTGCCCTTTCTTCTGAATGATAGCTTTGCTGGATAGAGTAATCTTGGATGTAGGTCCTTGCCTTTCATGACTTGGAATGTTTCTTTGCTGCCTCTTCTTGCCTGTAAATTTTCTTTTGAGAAATCAGCTGATAGCTTTATGGAAAGTCCTTTGTAGGTAACTCTCTCCTTTTCTCTTGCTGCTTTTAAGATTCTTTCCTTATCTTTAATCTTGGGTAATGTAATTATGATGTATCTTTGTGCATTCCTCCTTGGGTCCAACTTTTTTGGGACTCTGAGTTTTCTGGATTTCCTGAAAGTCTGTTTCTTTTTCCAGATTGGGGAAGTTCTTCATTATTTGTTCAAATAAGTTTTCAGTTTCTTGCTCTTCCTCCTCTCCTGGCACACCTATGATTCAGATGTTGGAATGTTTAAAGTTGTCCTGGAGTTTCCTAGGCCTCTCCTCATTTGTTTGATTCCTTGCTTCTTCATTTTTCTCTGGTTGAATGTTTCTTTCTTCCTTCTGTATAGGGAACCGATCAACATGGCAATGACGAATGTAGCCCAGTATGGATCCAGAAAACTGATCAGTGTGAGGCTGCACACAGGAGCTGGGTGTACAAATCGGCTTTCCCATGGAGAATCAGACCTGCATTGTACCTAGGCTGCTATGAGACTTGCTTTTGCTAAAAATCCCTCATGCTGAGTTAAGACTGCAGATGTTTAATGTATATCTCTGAAGCAACTCCTAAAGTCTGTGCTAAGATGTCTCAAGGACGAAATGTAGCCAAATCAATCATTTTTGTCATTACCTTGTATTTGTAACCTTTTCTCCTTTTTTGTTATCTGTAAGAAGTAATCGCTTAACTAACTCTAGAAATAATGAGAATCTTCTTTGATGTAATGTGACTGGAAACCAATAAAAGCCTGTCTGGTCAAGGGTTGGCACACTCTCCCCTTGAGAGAGTAGCCAAGGCACTCATAGGCACTCTCCCCTTGAGAGAGTGGCTGTGCTGTCCCTTTTCCTCCACAGGACTTGGTAGTCTGAGTGAATTTCTCATATCTCATGCACAATGTCATGGACCCCATGAGCCAGGGTCTGCATCACTTCTGGTCCAAATAATTGATTCGAGTCTCAATTTCCTTCCCATCACTGTTGGTTCCCAGTACATTTTCCTTTATTTCACTTTGCAAAGCTTTCACTTTTTCCCATATTTCATGACCATACTCAACCAATTCTGTGAGCATCCTAATTACCAGTGTTTTGAACTGTGCATCTGATAGGTTGGCTATCTCTTCATTGCTCAGTTATATTTTTTCTGGAGCTTTGATCTGTTCTTTCATTTGGGCCATTTATTTTTGTCTTGATACACCTGTTACATAGTCAGGGGAAGAACCTTAGGTGTTCACCAGGGCCAGGCAACCCAATGTTGCTGCATTGTGGTGCTATATGGAGTGGCCTGAGAAGGAACAATGCTGCTTGCTGGGTTCTCAGCCAGCTTTCAGCCACTTTCCCCACTATCAACAAGCAAATTGAGACCTTCTGATGCTGATTCCCAGGTAGATGGGTTTGTGTACATTCTAGGACCCTGTTGGTCTTTCCAATGAACTCTCCTGTGAGGCTGGGAGTTTATCCCACTGCCTCAATCTCCACAGGTGTTTTGAGTCAGAGGCTTTGAGGCTTTATTACCCTGTGCTGGAACCCTGGGTTGTGCAGTCTGTCTTGATCCCCAGTTGTTCCTCCCAGTTTATCCTCACAAAAATGTGGGGCCACCCACTCTGCCAGCCACCACCTCACCCAGCCCACCAGCTACCACTTTGCTGCAAGTCCTCTCCACCCAGCTGCTGGTCTCCGCCCCTCCTACCAGTCTGAATGAATGTTTCTTCTTTAACTCCTTGCTTGTCAGACTTCCATACAGTTCAATTTTCTGTCAGTTCTGGTTATTTTTTGTTTTTAAATTTGCCGTTGTCCTTCTTTTTGTTGTGCAAGGAGGCACAGTATGTCTACCTATGCCTCCATCTTGGCTGGACACCTTGAATCATGTTTTTTTAATTCAGCCTTTTATGGATTACATAATCCATTTATATTTAATATTTGTCCATTATATATAATCCATGATAAGGTAAGATTTATGTCTGAATGTTGCTGTTTGTTTTCTATGTATCTGGGTTTTTTGGCTCCTTGATTCCTTCAATACTGTCTACTTTTGTGTCAAACAGATATTTTCTCTTTTTTTAAGGTTTTTATTTATTTATTTTTAGAGAGGGGAAGGGAGGGTGAAATAGAGGTAGAGAAACATCACCAGCACTAAATCCACTGAACCACACCAGCTAGGAAAGAATAGATATTTCCTGGTGTACAGTTTTAACTCCTTCATCAATTATTTTATATATTTTAGTTATTTTCTTACTGTTTGGCACAGTGAGTGTTATTAACCTCTTAATATATAATAATCTGGTTCTAATTAATAACAGGTTAATTTCAATAGTATGTAAAAAATTTCTCTAGCCCTGGCTGGTGTGGCTCAGTGAATCGAGTGCTGGCCTAGGAACCAGGGGGTTGCTAGTTCAGTTCCCAGTTGGGGCACATGCCTGGGCAGGCCAGGTCCCAGTGGGGGGCATGCAGGGGGCAACCACACATTAATGTTTCTCCCCTCTCTTTCTCTCTCCCCTCTCTCTAGAAATAAATAAATAAAATCTTTTTTTAAAAAATTGCTCTAAAACTCTACTTCCTACCACTCCTCTATGTTATCAATATTATCACAAATTATATCTGTATACATTGTGTGCTCAACAACATACATTTATAGTTATTGTTTTATGCAGTTATCTTTTAAATCAGATATGGGGGGAGTAATAACAAAAGCTACATTTATTATGTTTTATATATACCTATGTGGTTACTTTACCATTGTTCTTTACATCTTTGCATGGATTTGAGTTAATGCATAGAATTCTTTCATTTAGTTTTTCCTACAGTTAGTTTTTCTGACAATGTTTTCTTTCTCCTTGCCAGATATAGAATCCTTGATTGACAGGGTTTTTTTTTCAGCACTTTGAATATGTCATCCAACTTTTTGATTTCCATTTTTGTTAAAGGTTATTTTCTTTTTTTATCCTCACCAGTGACATGTTTATTGATTTGAGAAAGAGGAGAAGGGAGGAAGAGAGAGGGAGAGAAAGATCAATTGCTTGCCTCTTATTTTTTTAAGAATTTTTTAAAGATTTTATTATTTATTTTTAGAGAGGGAAGGGAGGGAGAAAGAGAGAAAGAGAAACATCAATGTGAGGTTGCTGGGGGTCGTTACCTGCAACCCAGGCATGTGCCCTGACTGGGAATCAAACCTGTGATACGTTTGTTCACAGCCCGCACTCAATCCACTGAGCTACACCAGCCAGGGCAATTGGTTGCCTCTTGTACACAGCCCAAACAGGACTGAACCTGAAACCCAGGAATGAGCCCTGACCAGTGATATAGAACTTTTCTGATTATAGAACAATGCTCCACAAACTTTTCTGATTATAGAACAATGCTCCAACCAGCTGAGGCACACCAATCACGGCCAGCTTCTGTGATTTCTAATAAGAAATCAACTGTTAAATATTATTGAGGTTTCCATATGTGTGATGAGTCCTTTCTCTCTTGCTACTTTCATGATTCTATCTTTCCTTTTGACTTTCAATAGTTTGATTATGATGTGTCTAGGTTTGATCTCTTAAGTTTACCTAATGAAGAGTTTTTTTATCTTCTTGGATATGTAGATAAATGTTTTCTACCAAATTTGTGTAGTTTCAGCAATTGTTTCTTCATGTGTTTTTTTTCTCCCCCTTTCTTACTCTCCTATCCTCTGTAACTCCCATTATGCTTATGTTGATATATTTGTTGGTTTGTGAAGCTTTGTTCGTTTTTCTTTATTCTTTTTTATTTCTGTTCCCCAGTCTGGGTAATATCAATGTATCATCTTCAAGTTCCCTAATTCTTTCTTTTTTTTTTTTTGCCTGTTCAAATCTACTGTTGAGATCCTCTAGTATTTTTTTTCCATTTCAGTATTTATATTTTTAAACTCCAAATTTTCTGTTTCCTTTTCATAATTTCTTTTGTCTATCTCTTATTAATATTCTTTATTCAGTGAGATGTCATTGTCACACATTAATTCTTTAGATATGGTTTGCTTTAGCTCTTGGAAATTATCTAAAACAAATTATTTAAAGTCTTTGTCTTGCAAAGTCCAACACCTGGGGTTCCTTAGAAACAATTTCTATTGATTGCTTTTTTCATTGTATGGAGAGTATTTTCTTATTTCTTTGTATGCCTCATGCTTTTCTGTTAAAAACCAGACATTTAAAATAATATAATGTGACAACTCTGGCAATCAGATCCACCTAACCCACCAACAGAGCCTGTTGTTGTTGCCACTTGTTAAAGTCGTTTGTTTGTCTAGTAACTTTTCTGAACCAATTCTGTAAAGTCTACATTTTTGTGATTTTTGTGTCTCTATTTAGTTAGCTTATTGAGTCACTAATGATTGGACAGAATTTTTCTTAACCACCTGAAGCCAGTAAACCTCCCAGACTTTGCTGTGAGTGGCTCTGTACGGGTGTTGGGAAAGCCTTTAAAATTCAGTTTGTAACACCATCTTAGCCTTCACTTCCTGCTTACATAGACTCTCAAGATCAACCAGAAGTGAGAGCTTGGGGTCTTCTGAGGTCTTTCCTAAGCATACTAAAGCTCTTTCATGTAATACATGGCCCTCTAAACTACCAGGAATGTGTCAGAGCTTTTCAAAGCCCCATGCACAGTGCATTTCATCCGCTATTTCTTTTAAGCTTTTTCTTAGTCTATTGTTTGTCCCAACTGTTAACCATCACCTAAGGCATCTGCAAAGTTAAAACCTTGCCTTAATTATTTTTGACAATGGCCACTGTTGGGGGTAGAAGTTTTTTTAGCATTGAGTAAGCTTTGAGTCAGTGTTGTAAGTAGAACCACCAGAGAGGTCAGATAATGACAGTTCTATAAGAATGAGGCTTTGAAAGAATTCCAGATACATTCTGCCCCCTCTGGTAACTGGCAAACTGGACCAAGACCATGAGCTTTTTTTTTTTTTTTTAAGGCTATTGCGCAGCTGCAAAGTGGGGAGGGAGGAGAACAAGAGCAAGTTAAAATGCCACAGAGCTCACTGTTCTTACAAGAGTCAGCCATTTTTATTTTTTCTTTTTGTTTTAAGATTTTATTTATTTATTTTTATAGAGAGGAAAAGGGAGGAAGAGAGGGAGAAAAACATCAGTGGGTAGTTGCCTCTCATGCACCCCTCACTAGGGACTTGACCTGCAACCCAGGCATGTGCCCCAACTGGGAATCTAACCAGCGACCCTTTGGTTCACAGGCCAGCACTAAATCCACTGAGCCACACCAGCCAGGGCATTTTTCTTGAATAAATGATCCCTGAGTTATTGCAAGCCTTTCGTTAACCTCTACAGTTCTGAAAAAGTTAATTACAAAAATTTTGCCAATTTTTTCATTGCACTTATGGAGTAGAAAATTCTTGGAAGTCTTTTTCACCACATTTGCTGACATAACTTTTGTTATGCCCCAAAGAATCAAAACCATGGCTAAGTACAGAAGCACTAGTACCAGACACCAGCATCATGGAATGAAGACTTAGGAGTTGTGAAACAAGATTAACAAAGAGCCTGTGTCTTTTGTGAAATTGCTTCATCTAAGGCCCAATCAGAATAGCCACTAAATTCCTATACCTCTTCATCCTCCTTTAATTAAAACTGCTCTTCCTTAACACCAGCAACAAGATAAATGAGAATAAGCTAATTCAATCTTATCTTTAGAGCTACTGTTTCATTTAATTGCTAGACATTGTTTTCTACTATTTCTCTTTCAAATACACCTTGACTCAGTTGTAATATTTCTGCAGAGAAATGTGTTCTACATTCCAATCACCTTATAAACTTTTAAATTTAACAATTTGTTAACAAAGAATTGGTTATATGCAATTAATAGCTAAAAACAAATTGTAAAACCTAAGCGGGCCCTGGCTGGCGTGGCTCAGTGGATTGAGCACGGGCTGCGAATCAAAGCATCACAGGTTCGATTCCCAGTCAGGGCACATGCCTGGGTTGCAGGCCACGGCCCCCAACAACCGCACATTGATGTCTCTCTCTCTCTCTCCCCCTCCCTTCCCTCTCTAAAAATAAATAAAATCTTAAAAAAAAAAAAACCTAAGTGGTGTAAGCTGGTGGATTTTTGGAGACCTCTGAAGAAAATAACACTTAAACTGGATTTCAAAGGATAAAAGAAGAATTAGGAGAATGTGAGAAAGATTCTATGGCCAAAAGTTTCCAGTCTGGAATCAGCATAATACAATCTCAAATCAGTGAGCAGACTAGTTGGCAACAGTGGTGATTAATATAGGGAGGATAAGAAAATTAAAGCTAGGGAAACATCGAAGTTAGAGAAGACAATAGAAAAATTTTAAACACCAGGCAGAAAATTTTGGACTTAGCTAGTAGGACAAAGGTTTACAACCACTTTCTCTCCTCTAGAACACTTGACAGATGCAATCGTCCCCAGAAACAGCAATGACTCACAATTCAAGAGATCCTCCCACATGGCGATGAGATAGCAAGAATGGTATTAGAATCTCGGGGGAGAGGTTGTGGGGTGGGTAGTGAGGGACATGAGAGATTTTGAAAAGTCCCACTTGAGATTATAATTTTCCTTCCTTCAGCACTCCACTCATCCCTCCACACCTCTCTCATTGGGGATGAAAAAACACAGGGAACCTCTGAAGAAAACACTGTCTTTTTGAAAGTGCTTCAGAGGCTGTGTTTCATGGAGCAATGCCTAATTTCCTAAACATTAGACAAGTATATATCTGTACTTTCCAAAATGTAAGTCATAGAATACTCCTTCCCACAATACAATATTCAAATAGTGTGTTATAGAATTGTACACCTGAAACCTATTATTAACCAATGGTATCCAAATAAATTCAATAAAAAAATTTATTTCAAGGAATACTCATCCCACAGATCTATTAAAAAGTTTCAGTCTATATAAGTTTGGGAGGTCCCACATAACATATCCCCTTCTATCAGAGATCCACAAACCATATTAATTAGCCTACTAAAGGATCAAAGAACTCCCACAGTAGAGAAACCTGTTCAATTTTTTTTAACCCAGAATTTTCATACATTTATTTGATCATAGATCTTATTCTCACATAATACTTACTAATATCCTAGTATTCCACAGAAAAGATCAATAAACACTGGCCTATATTTGCTCCTTTGTGGTTGGGGCCATGCCACATGTGGTTTTGTAGCAGCCATAGATCTTCTCACACAAGACAATAAAGCAGGAAGTGGCACTGCCCCTACGCTAAGAAACCCCACTCCTTACCACTCTTTCTGTCTAGCTCCCATTTGCCTCTCTAAGTTCCTTAGGCAGAGAAGAACCCAACCTCAGTCCTCTCCTCTACCCTTCAAGTCCCCCCAAATAACTTTATTCAGTGGAGGTATTGAATCAAGGCTCCTAGTTTCTTCAGTGTTTTTCTGAGATCCTGACCAATGTCCATTCTCTGAATCTGAAGTAACCGAGCTGGCTAAAAGAGAAACCAGACTGAAGAATGTGATGACACTTGAGGGTCTTCCTATGTAATTAACTACAGGAAAGGGAAGGGTTATGAAGAGCTGCTGAGCACAGGACAAAAGAGATGAGAATAGGCCTGTCTGGGCTTGAATGAGTTACAAAAGAAAACAAAGCAGATGATAATAAAAATGGGGAATGACCAGCCTCCTAGCTCCAATTTCCTTACTCTGTAAAAGCTCTGAGTGGCCTTTTAAATTCTTCCCCAGCACAACTAGAGTCAGCTTTCTCCCTCCCCTCCCCTCCC
>PVIA01011765.1:0-42203 GCA_004024845.1 Tonatia bakeri
CCCCGTCCGTCCGCAGAACACCAGCTCAAGCTCCTCCCCAAACCTCATTTCATTCAGTGCCCCGTCCAAAGGGTCACCTCCTCAAAAAGAACTTCCCTGACTGCTGTGTAAAACAGCATAAGCCTGCCCCTTGCTCTTACCTTGCTTTTATTTTTCTTCGTAGAAGTTACCACTTTCCTAAATTATATTATGCTTTTATTTAAAAATCTGTTTATTGTCTGACTCCTCCACTGAGCTAAAAAGCTCTATGAATTCAAGGTCTTGAGCTCACTAGGACCTGGAAAAGCAAGCCATTGGCTCTTGTCAAAAGTGTCTGTTGAGTGAATGAAAGTAAAAATAAGTAAAAGTAAAGTGAAGCCCATAAAATACAGATCAGCAGCAAATGCTGCATAACAGAAAAGGTGAAAATTGTGAAGAAGAGGCAATGACAAGTTGCTAGAACTGTGTTAGTACAAATTCAAGCGTAATGGGGAATTTTTATATTTTTGTATAATACGTAATTCGTTTTTTAAAAATCCTGAAAGACTCCAATGAGTTAATGTGCTGGAAAATGGTTACGACAACATATAAATCTGGTAGCACAGCGACTCCCTTTTCCTCCAGATGCGCCTGCTAATTTCTGGGGAGTCTCCGAGAGGACACAGAGCTCCCCCTCCCTCCTTTATAAAAATGTATTCTTGTCGTTATTCGATTGGCTGTCCTTCCGAGGCACCCCATTTTCATTGGCTTCCACACCAGGCCATCACTCCCGAACTCAAGCACTCCATTGGTCCGCTGAGGCAGACAGCGGCGGCGGCCGGAGGTTGGGCTGGAGGAGTTCCCCGATGACGTCAAAGGCACCTCCCGCCCACATTCCAAAGCCTGGGCCTAGACATCCTGCGGCTCCTGACTTTGGGGGCGGGACGGGGGGAGAGAGAGACTTTTGATTGGGTGGAACGGACGGAGTGAGTATCCTATTGGTCACTTTCCTGGAGGGAGGTGGAGTCATAGGTGGGTCTTGGAGTCGTAGGTGGGTCCTGGAACCGAGCGGAGGCTCTCTGGGGAGTCTCAAAGTTTGTGTCTGCAGCAGTAGTGGAAAGTGGGTTTAACAAGAAGGCGTTTTCTTGGGATGAGAGCTGTTCTCTTATCTTCTTTTTGGATACACACTCTGCTTTAACCCTTTCAGCCTTAGCCCGATTCCTCGACAGACTGTCTCCCCCGGGGATTTTTAGATCTCCGAGGATACCGGACGGGGAGTCCTTGGCAGTTCTCTCTCCGGCAGCGGAGCGAACTTTTTCTTTCCTCAGTGCATAAGCTACACGCACACACGCGCGCGCACACACACGCGCGGAGCCGGATCTCGCCCTCCGAGGTGGTTCTGCACGCTCCCCTCCGCTCAGCATCCTCGGCCCATCGCGCCTCGGATCACCATGGAGGTGCCCGAGAGCGGGGAGCAGAGCGTCCTGCAGTGGGACCGCAAGCTGAGCGAGCTGTCAGAGCCCGGGGACACCGAGGCTCTCATGTATCACACGGTGAGGACACGGTGGTGGGGCGGACAGGGCGGCTTGATAGGGGGAGTGCTGTCATCAGAGGAACAGCTGGGGAAAGGGAACTGGGATGGAAGTGTTTGGGAAGAGGCATACCCAGAATGAAGAGGTCTGGGGAGAGGCGTGGTTCTTCTGTCTGAATAAAGGTGGGCAGCTGGCCCCTTTTAACTCTCAATAATAGTTATGACAATGTTTTGCTGTAGAAATTTTTACTCCCCCCCAAAACTTTTTCACCTCTGCAATATCATTTCCTATTGCTATCAGTATGTTAAAGTGGGAGAAGGGTAAGGTATTTTGAGAATAGTATGCCTCTATTTTAGGTAGATTTTTGTGGGAAGGTTTTTAAAACCCAGACAAAATAAAGTGGCATTTTCTTTCCTTCCCTGTCATATTCTCTCTTTTCCTTTACTTTCTTATTAATATTTCAACAAGTACACCCTTGTGTGTGTATAAGGCCCCATAGAATGAGGAGGAAAATTGCTTTATTTGGCTCCTTTGACTGTATGGCAGAGAAGTCTGCTTCCTCTGTATTCAGAGGGAAGATCAGCAGAGGAGTATGGAAAATCTGAGGCAGCTGCATATTTCAGAAAGTCTGTGGAGAAGGTGGGACAGCTCACCAGTTCCTTGTTCAGTCCTATGTCTCAGAGACCCCTTTGGGTATTAAGTTGGCACAGAGCAAAGACATTTCTTTGAAAGTTTTCAATTTCAATTTTTTGGCATTACATTGGCAAAATGAAATTTTATTTTCAGCGGCCAGTACTGATTAATGACTGTGAGATCTTTGTTTCTTTTTAAAATAAATGCATAGGGGTGTGTGTGTGAGAGAGAGAGGTGGCGGTGGCGGGGAGAGAGAGAGAGAACAACACTAATGAGAAAACTAGAGGCTTGGCTGTTTCCCCTTCATGATTCTTTTAATGGGGTCAGTGCCAGGATATTTGAAACTTTGCAAAATGGCCTGCAGGCTCCACCTCTTTGGCCTTTGCCTCTGTCTGACGTTATTTTGGGAAAAGGGATGAGGGCCTCCCTGTGATTCCCACCAAAGCATTTGTGGTGGCTGAGAATGGTTTGTTTAAAAAATGCAGAGTGCAGGGCTGAGAGGGCATGGTAGTTCATGCTGGGGCACAAGCCAGATGTGTCGTGTGAGCTGCCAGGCTTTGCTCAGTGAGCCTGGCCCGCAGACCCTGTGGGCCGAATTTGGATGGAGGGCCCAGATGTGCTTCCTGTCATCAGTGCAGAACTTAGAGCATGCTGGGCCTTGGAGATCTTCTGATAATTGGATGCACCAGATGTTTCTCCTGACATGGACTGCACTTGAACCATTTGGGGAGGACTGCTCTTCTCTTTTGTTCTTAAGTACACTGAGGGATGTCTCCTCTGGCGGCTCTGATGTCACAGCTTAGGGGTTGTCTCTGAACTGGTGGGATGAAGTGTGCACAGGCATCCACATTTCCTTTCTTGGGCTCTGGGGCTTGCATGGGTGAGATCACAGGCCAGGGTTTGAGCTGCTGCCTGTGACTGTGACATTCATTCCAGGCAGAACAGCTCGGACTGGCTCTAACATCTTCCCGCACTGTTCCAGGAAGGACTTTTATCTTCCTTTTGGCATGAAGGGCTCGGTTTTTCTATGTTATTGTAGTGAAGCAGTGATATGTGATAATTTTTCTTCTGATTTTATTTTTTTATATGACTATGTTCACCACTTAGGCACACATTTCTCTTCTACAGATTTCACTCATAGAAAATACCACTCATGATTGTCTCAAATCATTGCCAACAAATTTCATATATGAATTAGTGTTGAAAGAGGTATTGGGTTTAGTAGCATAGACGCTTGGATTATATTCCTTCTAAACTAAAGGGAGTTTGGCAGAGATTTGAAAATAGATCACTTCCCCATCTGTTTCTTGAACTCTGTTGGGTATCCAGTTGCAGAGCTGGTTATTATTGCCGTTTGTCTATAATGTGGAATGGACTGACCTCCAGGTAGAAACAGGATAGCCCGATTAGGCATTCATTCAAAGATTTGTTTGTTCTTTTGATTAATAGTTATTGAACGCCTGCTGTGTGCCAACCACTGTTCTACACAGTTGTGATACACGAGTGAATAAAAGCAGGGAAAAATTCTTGATCTTAAGAAGCTTATATTCTAGTGTGTGTTGTGTAGGGGAAGATAAACAAGTGACTCACCTAGTAAGTGAAATAGCATGTTGGACAATATAAGTGCTATTGACAAAGAAAAGTAAAACTCGGTGAGGGAGACGGAGGAAGGGCAAAATGCGCTATTGAGTTGAGTAATCAGAATAAGGCTCAGAGGGAAAGTGGATGTGAACAAAGGTTTGAAGGAGGGGAGCGTGTTGGCTGAGCAGGATGAAAAGCCAGAGCAAAGGTCCTGTGGTGGGAATGGGTCTGTCATGGTATTTTCTGTTTTAGATTCCCCTCATTTTAATCAACTATTTTCTTCATAAGTATGGGTAACTTCTGAGGCACAGTGACTGTGTTTGGAATGACCTAGTGAAACTTCCCCAGTTGAGGGGATTGGGCATTACATAAAGACGGAAGAGCCTGCAGGAACTGCAAGGCACAGAGGTCAAATAGGAAAGTGGTACGGTCCGATAATAGCTACCGTCTATTGAGTATGTATTATATGAAGGGGAGGGCTGGCTTTGTGAGCTGCCCCCTGTGCAGCCCACAGGCCTTGCTTTGATACTCTCCTGTCACCATCTTACCATCCTTAATGGCTTCTGGACAGGGGGCTCCAACTTCCATTTTGCCCTGGGTCCGATGGATCATGTAGTTGGTCCTGCTGAAAGACATTGTGCTTAGTGCTTCTCAAAAATTATACCGTTAAACCCTCTTAATGACCCAATGAAAGAGTCATTTTTATTATTTTTATTCTACAATTAAGAAAATTGAGGCTTAATGAGCCTACGCAACTTGGTGAAAGGTCCCACAGCTAATTATTGACAGAGCCAGAATCTAAATGCAAGACTGCCTGCTGTCGAAGCCCAAGCTCATTCTATATGAGTGAAGGTTCCAGAGTTAAACAGAAAGAGCAGAGTCAGAGGATGGGAGAAGACCACTGGGCCAGGATAACCTGCTGAGCCCGGAGGCAGCTAATGTTTAACTGAGGGTGACAGTCACCAAGCCTTCCTGGCGTGATCACTCTATTTGCTCAAAGTAGGGACTTAGTGACCGAATGCAGGATTGCTAATGCCCTGTTTCAGCAAACCTGTCACCTACGTGATTTTAAAAGCATAGCAGGTTTAAGTTGCCGGAGGCAGGGATTTTAAAGGTCTCTCAGGGGCCTTCTGGGAGCCATGAGGAGCAACGATTTTCTCATTTCTTTAGTTTCAAAGAAGACTTCTTGGTCCAGAAGGACAAAGGCTCAAAGTCTATGAAATAATGAAGCACAAAAGAGTGTGAATATGGACTTGCTTGTTAGATCCTGAATTATTACAGCTTTGGGCTTCCTCTGGAAGCTTAAAAAATAGTTCCTATGGAGATGATCAAATATTATTTTAAGTCAGAACTTTTATTATGAAAGTGACTTAGGGGTCTAGAAGTCAGGAGAGGGAGGGAGGGAGGAGTTATTTACGCTCTATCCCTTTGTTCTATTTGGATTTTTACCTCCCGGGCGTATTTAGAAAATGAAAAATGACAATTTAAAGACACTGCATGAAACTGGACTAGAGGTGACTTTAGCCTGAGTTTCCTTGAGGGCAGAGGGAGATCCGCTGTGCTATTAACACTCAACACTGTTTCTGTGGGTGGAGACCTTGGGCGAAGAACAGAGTAGTGGGCATGCTCAGTGGGGCGGGGCCTTCCGGGTGGAGCGTTAACACTGGGTTTGTGTATGATAAACTCTGTGATCTCGGTAATTTTCTTACTTATTTTATTTTACTTTCGGTAACTTTCTTATGTCTCAGTTTAGCAGCCTGGAAAACAGGAATTTTGTCCATTATTGCAATGATTTTATTTTATTTTTTAAAGCATGCAATAGGAACGCCCAAAACCAAGTCTTTGCAAAGGTAACGACAGTCCTGCTTGTTTTAAGTGCAAAATTCCTATCAATCCAGTTCTTTCTAAAATGATTTAGTGGTTATGCTACTTAACTGTTGCATCCAGTCGGATCTAAAAGGGAAATGACCGATTCCGGACAGTAATGGGTGGGGCGTTTCAGGGATGTCCAACCTGCGTGGTGCCCGGATGTGAAGGCCGTCTGGCTTCCACGTCCATCACTGATTGCCAGAATGGAGGTGGCTAATCTCCCAGGCTGGCGGTTTCCCGTTCCTCCTGCCGGGCCCAGGGACTGATAGGGCTCCGGTGGGACACTGAAGCTTGTGCTTTGTTATTTGTCTCCTGTTGTTTGGCCCCCCACCAGGGTCTGGGGGGAACCTGGGTCCCTGTGGCTTGAGAATATCATTACCTCTGGTCACCTGACCTCCACAGACTGAGTCAAGGGAATGATTTACAGGGGGAGATAAAGCTGTGAAGTAAGTATAGTTTGTCTTCAAGGCCTTTGCTTCGCCTTTTTTCCCCTTCACCCCTTCCGTGTTTCCCTGGTTTCTTGGATCCCCCCCCCCTCCCCATGCTCACTGTAACAATGTTCTCTTCCCAACTTTTCCTCTGAAACTTTGCTCTCAGCAAAGATTTGATAAGCTTACACTCTTTGACAATAATTACTTCAGGTCAAAAGGATGAATCTCTAAATGGAGAATTGAAGGCAATAGTCGGGTAAAAGGGGAGCTCTTACTATCCCTCTACCATCCCATGCATGTGGCTGTTATTCCTAAAGTAGCCTTGCATATGTGTTGCTTATTAATCTATGATCTAAAGGATTTTTATTGGCTTGGTGAAAAATCTTTGACCTGTTTTATTAATGTCTCTGAAATTGTTCTCATGGTGTTCACGTGAGCTGGGGGATGGGGGACTGGGGCACAGCCCTGAAAGATGGGAGTGTTGTGCTTGCCTTCTTTCTGGAAAGACCCCCGAGTGATAATACTCTGTGCGGTTGTTCTTGCAGGAGCACCAAGGCAGTGCGCCTAGACTAATAATTGAAGTATATTACAATGCTTGCAGCTGCAAGTAACTGAAGACCGATCCAGATTGCCTATTTAATAAGTAAATGATTGTATCATGTTGCAAGGGGCCTGGAAGTATAGCTACTTGTTTGGCTGATTCAGCAACCCCTCGGTGTTATCATCACGCACCCAGATTCCATCCATCTATGTGCAGGTTTCATCTTTAGGTTGGGGCAACCTGAAGGCTACTCATACCCATATGAGTGACCGGTGTTGAATTCAAAATGGCAATACCCGGAGGAAGAGAGAGAGGTTGCATCTTCCTCATGTTTCTTCCTAGGATGGAAGAGACTTTTCAGAAGCCCACCTGCTGATTTCTCTTTGAGCTTCATTGTCAAGGATTGGATTACGTGGCAGTTTCTAAATCAGTGTCTGGAAAGGGATTGACATGATTGGCTTAAATTAGTCACCTGGGGAGGGGGGAGCTATTGGAGGCTCAATCTGAGTGACCGTTCGTAATGGCTGTCAGTGAAATAGTCTGGGTTGGCAGGCCTTTCCGTAACTAAAAGATGTGTTTGTTCAATGGCTGTTTTTATCACAAAGACGGACTAGCAAATAGAAAACGTTTTAAAATCCCCAATCAGCCTTGGGAGCAAAAGATTAAACCAAACATTGTGCCACTTGCAAAGCTCTAAGAACATCATTTAGCTGTGCTAATAGTGCCCAGTGAAGGAAGGCTATAGAGATGGCCACTGTCTCTGCAGTGCATGTAAGGGTTACCACGGAGGGTGTACTGCTGTGTCCCAACTCACTATCTAGGAAATCTACAATTAACGATATTAACTGAATGCTCAGCATCAGGGTCAACTATCAGGGCTGAAGGTAACTAGCTGAGCCCGTGCTTACGCTCACCATGGAAGACAAGGATGACTTGTTCTGTTTGAGCTTCACACAAGCTCACGTCAGCAGGTTGAAAGCTGAATGCCATTTTTCAAAGCAGCTGTTCTTCCAGTTGCATATGGCTATTCAATACTGAGACAGGTGTGCCTCTTTGCAGCTCGCACCGTCTGCCTCTGGCATGGCTTTGACCTGTCTGCTGACCATCTTGGGAAGATGGCCTGGGCCTTGGCTGGGCAGTTGGTGGGACACAGGGCCTATGACTGCAGGGTGTCCATGAATGATTTTATGAAGGAGGGAGTAGGGTTCACATTCCCTACCTCTGTAGAGTTAGAATTGAAAAGAATTGATGAGATCCATGGTCTTTGTGTTGACCTTGAGCCCATTTCTCCATCTCCCTGCTCATCATATGCTCTCAGGCTGTTTCAAGTGAAGTTCCAAGTGACCTCAGGTCTTCCCTGAATGGCATTGTCAAGGTTATCCATGAGGTACATAGGAGGGTTATCTACGGAGGATCTGAAACCCAGAGCGGCAAACAGTTTGCTCAGCAGGAACACAAGCTCTTCCAGGACACGAGACGTGACTGTGTGTGTTCTGTATCCCACAGTGCTGAACCAAGCACAGAGATTCGTGATAACTGCTTGAAGCACTTTAAGTCGAGTGAGGCAGTCTTGGAGAATGGATAAGCTCACTGGCCTTTTTTATTAATACAGTTTTTACACTCTGCATTCTTTTTTTTTTTAAGATTTAGCTCATGTATTTTTAGAGAGCAGGGAAGAGAGAGAGAGAGAGAGAGAGAGAGAGAGAGAGAGAGAGAGAGAGAGAGAGAGAAACATTGATGTGAGAGAGAAACATTGATTGGTTGCCTCTCATATGCTCCCTGACTGGGACTGAACCCTCAACCCAGGCTGTGTCCTGACCGGGTATTGAACCCGCAACCTTTCACTTTGCGAGACTTTGCCCAACCCACTGAGCACACCAGTCAGAATGCAAGTCTGCATTCTTGTGAATGCTTCTGCAAATCTGAAATTTGAGTATAAAGTGACTTGCTAATTCCACATCAGTGTCTTTCCTGGTTTGGTTGAGAGAACAAGATGGGGCGGGAGCTTGTGTAACAGTCCCAATTCTCCACTAGAGCAGAGCTGAAGGCAGCATTGTGGAAAGGGCGGGCTTTCGAGCCAGGCAGACTTCGTATGCGGGGCCCTGGTTCTCCGGTGACCTTGCACAAATTACGTCACCTGCTTGGGTCTCAGTGTCTTCACATGTCACTGCCTGGCTCATAGTAGACACACTTGTCTACCCTGTCCACTAAGTCAAGTGTCTTCTCTCTGGTCCACGGAAGCCTGACATCATCAGGAACACAGGGGCTTACAATTACTCTCTCTCATGTGTCTTTATTTCCTCTCCGCCCCAGCCCTTAGCTTCTGCACTAAACACAGGTCTCTGCCTTGAACACATGTTTGCCAGATGCTATTACTCATCCTTGCTCATTTTTTCTCTCTTGTTTACTGCCAGCTTTGCTCCAACCAGTGGTCAATAGCTCCTGCCTTCATTTCCTCACTTTCTACTGGCTCCTGCATCTGTGTTTTCTGGTTCCTTCTGCTGCTGCAGGTCTTCCAGCTTCTCCCTAACTGCTAAATCCAGCCTTTCCTCTGCCCTTGCCTGCTGGGCCTCCTGGGAGTGTTTGGCGACGCTGACCACCAGGTTCTCTTGTAACTCGCTCTGGCGGGTTTAGTTTCTCCTCCTTACTACCTATTAAAATGTGAGCATTTGGTACTTGGTACTGTTCTCCCTGTACGCTCCCCTTGGCTCCTCTGTCAGCTTCAGTACAGATGGTTTCAGACCTTTATATGTTAGTTGTCACTTGACGGACAGTGGGAGATCTTTGGAGTATGACCCAGGATTCTTCCGGGCCCTCATTAGCTGCAGAACAGCTCCGGCTGGGTAACCCTCGGAACTTCCCGATGCGTTACGCAGACGAAGAAGAGCTATGGTGCACTTCGATCCCCCTTATCACTGCACCCCATTTATCTCGGGGGATGTTTAATGACTCAACTCCCCGCAGTGGAGACCTGTGAGAAGCTCACGGGTCATGACTGGGACACAGCTGTTTCTAGAGTCAATGGCATTCACCAGATGCAGGCTGTGTTTTGTCTGGGCTGGCGCGTCTTCTTCGGTTGGGGAAACCCGTCGAGCCGCTCTCCGGCGGCACGTCTGACTTTTTTCTAGGACTCTGGAAGGTCACTGCAAGAGGTCAGACATAACTTCTTAGCTCAGGTGCCATATGTTCTTTTGCCGTGCCAGCTGCTGTCGGGCTCAGTTACAGCCGCCTCACGTCGAATCGTTTGCCTTCGAATCGCTCTATTCTGGAGTAATTTATTTATCTAAAGTTTACTGACATTACTTTCCATTTTTGTTTTTAAGAATTGAGATGGGTTACTCTGAGCCATGCAGACTTCTATGTCTGCTTCTTCTCAGTGGCTCCGGGAAGAGAGCTTTTCTTTGGAGCCTGAAGCGTTTGGATGTGTGAGCTCGTTCTAGTACAAGTGAGGTCCTGTCCTTGGCCTCAGAGTCTGGGAGTCGGCATCTGTGGCGTGGAGTGTTTGTACTGCGCAGTCCCAAAGGGTCCCTTGCACTCCACATGTCCTTTTCGAGCATCCTGCTCCTGCCCTGGAAGCCTCTTTAAACAACAACAACAACAACAATAAAACAACGACGGGCGACTTAAAACAAAATTCGGTGGACTGCCTCGTTCGCCGGAGCTACTCAGTTAACCAGCAGGGTAGTTTCGCATGCTTGTAGCTTCTGTTTTCTGACTCGAAACCTTGCTTCAGGAAAACCCAGACAAAATAAAGAATGGAAAAACAGAGAGGCACCGAGGTAGGAAACATATTTTTAACATCAGAAAAAAAAAAAAAACCTTCTTCAGACTTCTTGGCAAATGAGTGGAGTCTGGGGGGAGAAAGGTCCGCAAACAGTTTCCTAGTTGTCTGAGTGGAAAATCCTGGTTTTTAACGTTTCATATCTGGGAAATGTCTGAATAGTTTTTGTTTAAAGGGAAATTCCTTTTGGCTGAGAAAGAGCCTGCAGGATTCAAACTGATAAGGCGGTGTTTTCAGAAAACTTGGAGGAAATCGGGCTTTGTGAGGAAGGTGCTTCTCACTGGCCAATTGTGTGAAACAGAAATTTCAGTCCCTGTTTACAGGTCGCAGTTTTAAAGCCTCAACCTTTAACTCCTTCTTTCTTCTCGCTTCCTCTCGGGGCATCCTGGGGAAGCATCTCTCATGGCTGGTCTTTCCTCCAGTTTGAGAAACTTCATGAGCCGCTTTTCTAAACCAGTACATGTTCAGGGCGGGAGGATCTACGATCTTGACCTTGTGGCTCTCCCAGTGGAGTGGGCGGGAAGGTGCGTAAACAGGTCATTCCGTTACAACCATTAAATACCTGGTGTACATTTCACACGAGAGCGGTAGTCAAAGTATTTCTGGAGCACAGAGACTGGAGTAACAATCCTGAAGGAGACCAAGGGTTGTGGAATACTTCACAAAGGAAGGGATATTTGCAGTGGGTCCTGAAGTGTACATAGGAGCTCTCCAGCAGGTGGGAACAGCAGATCCTGAGCAGGAATGTGTAAAACATCTTGGTTGATCCTGGAAATCCCAAGGAATTTTATGTAGTTAGAGAGCAGGGTGCTCTGTGGGAAGTGCTGGAAGACAGGACAAGATGGTAAAGTTTTGCTTGTTTGGTTAACCATGCAAATATGTTTTTGTGGGCAGGAGGGTGGAAGGCTTTTAATGAGAGAGGGGTGGCAGAAGAAATGCATTTTATTGTATTAAGATTTTATGTATTTATTTTTAGAGGGGAAGAGAAGGAGAAATAGAGGGAGAGAAATATCAATGTGTGGTTGCCTCTCACGTGCCCCGTACTGGGGACCTAGCCGGCAACCCAGGCATGCATCCTGACTGGGAATCGAACTGGTGATCCTTCCATTCGCAGCCTGCGCTCAGTCCCCTGAGCCACACCAGCCAGGGCTAAGAAATGCATTTTAGAAAGGAAGCCGTAGTGCTTATAAAGGATGGATTGGAGGGGAGAATTAATGGCAGCGAGATAATCTGCTGGCTGTTTCATCTGTGAAGTAGCAGACGACGCCACGAAGGCCTGAACCAGGCCGAGAGGAGCTTGTGAGCACAAGATGGGGTGAAGGGCTAGACTTGGAGACGTGGTGACCCAGGGGGATGACCGAGGGACATGGGAGACTTCCTGTTCTCTGACTTGGTAACAGCTGATGTGGAGGAGAAGTGAGTTTGGTGGGGAAGATCGTGAGTTTAATTCTGGACACGGCAATTCTGATGTGTTCACGGAGCGTTCAGATACCTAACGGCATTTAGAAGCATGGGTCTGGAGTTCTGGAGAAAGGTCTGGACTGGGGATGTGGATTTGGGCACTACGAGCCTAGTGGAGGGTAAGTGAAGCTTATATCTCATGTCAGATGGTCCTGGGAGGTCAGGCTGAGAGTGAGCAGCGTGACCGAAAGGCTAAGGTCGGAGCCCTGGAGACACTTGAAGAGTTAGCAGGGGAAGAAGAATCTGCAGATGGAGCTCAGGAAGGAACCACAGGGAAATGTGGAGAAAATGCAGGGCAGCCCTACCACAGGATCCACAAGCCGGAGGTACAGCTGCAGAGCGGTCAAGATCAAGGGCTGGGTGTGCTCTCCAGCTGACTGCTAAGCACGCCAAGCACTGTGAGCGCATGTGCAGGTCAGTGCCTGCACCTTGGCCACAGATGCCTCCCTGTGGTCAGTGCCCGTGGGTGTGCTATGCGCACTGTTCCTAGGCCGTGGAGACCTTGCTTCCAGGCGAGAGTAGAAACTGCAGAAGGGCAGGGGCTGAGACACAGGCCCAGGGGGTACGCACGCCACACTGCCTCTTCGGCTCATCTTGTCCTGTTCCAGATTAACCTCAGCCCTCCACATTGCCCTTGGAGTGCTGGTGCCTGTGCAGTTTTGTGAGGGTCTTTTCTTCATCCTTCTCTCCAGGCTGAGTGCACGTATCTCTGCTGTCTTGATTGGCGAGGAGGGCTTTGTGCACATGTCCCTTTGTGCGCGTGCCACTAATGGTTTGCGGGCTTTGGGGTGTGCAAAAGAACGGTCTCTGGACCCGCACCTATGGAAGAGTGGTGGGATGTTCCAGATGGCTTTATCGTTTGAGCCTGGTCCTCTCTGTATATTCTCACGGCTCTTTCCGCTGAGAAAGCATCAGGTGGACTCGCCAGTTGACAAACATGAGTTCAGTCACAGAGATGTCAGCAATATTCGAATGGCAGAAAAACAGGGGGAAACCCCTAATTCCCCTTGTTTTTCTAAGGCATAAGAAGGGCAGGTGAGGACAAATGGTTCTGTGATAAGGACACGAGTCGGAGGGCATTTCAGTGGAGGGAACCTTCAAATGAATGGTGCAGCTTCCAAGAAAGCAGGGAGGGCCTGGCTCGGAGAACCTACAAAGGGGCCTCTGTTTGGACGCTCTGCGGCCCTCTCTGTGCGCTGGGGGCTGGCTTCACCTTTGCTCTCTGCCGCCTTGTATCTGGGGTGTTGCTTTTATCTCAGGTTTGCTGTCCCCCAGGGAGGTCAGGGACAGGCACAGGAAGAGCAGCTCTGCAGCCAGGACTGACGGACACGAGGGTCTAGGAAAGAGGCGGGGTTTCTGCTTCCCCTAGGGGGAAGCAGCTTCGCCCCGCCCACAGTTCGACTGTAGCGTTGGTTTTGTGCGTCTCTTGGCTGGCGGGGAATCAGCTTGTATTTTTTATTACATTATTTCAGTAACAAAATGTCTTGTGGTGTTGAAGTACTTATGTTACAAACTTTAAAACACATAGGCTTAGTTATTTAGAGCAGTGTTGGGCTCACCGTGAAATCGAGCGGCACACAGAGTTCCCACGCGCCCCTCGTTCGCTCCCCACCAGGCACAGCCCGTCCCGCCATCAGTGTGCTGCTCTTAGGGACTTCGGGGTTGTGGATTCGTAAGCTGGGTTTACCGGTGGCAGCTTTGGATTTTTAACTTTGCTTTTTAAAATGAGGCACAGACAAGCTTCCTTTTGGAGGCCAACAAGAAGCCACATTGGCCCACAGAGCCTTAAACATAATTGTATGTGAGTGCGTGTATGTGTAGGATGCTTTTGTTTTCTTTTAATGAAAACTTACTTAAAGCTATTTAGGAGCAGACCTATAGATTTCAGGAGAGTACGGTTAAAAAGTTGAAATCTGGGGTAAACTACCCTCCTTCCTTCCTTTCTGTTTACAAATGGCTTGGGCACTGGACACCATCCTTTGGAAAGGGGTAGGGTCGAATGGGGAAAATACTTTGTTTTTTTGTAACCCCAGCTTTGTAGCGAGGAGTTTTCACTTCCTTCCCTCAGATGGTATTCATTTCTGAGGCACAGCCAGGAGTTGTTTTTCTGGTTCTGCTCTGGATTTGCAAGTTTTCTTTCCAGGGCTCTCCTGCAGCCTTGACCTACATTTGGGAACAGCTGGAGAGCCTTGGGCCGAGAGCTGAGGAGCCCCGAGGAGGCCACAACCAAACCCAGATGGGGACACACCTGCCAGCCTTGGGCTCCGGGACATCGTGTTCTAACTGACTCCGGGACATCGTGTTCTAACTGAAGGCCCCCCGTGACCGTGGCAACCTATGCATTTTCGTGCGTGATGAGGAAGAGAAACAGAAAAGTAGCAGTGAGAAAACCACTTGTTTTCCAGCTGTGTTTACACAGTAGAGTCACGAGGTGGGTTGAAACCAGTGTTTGCTTCTCGTTCAGATACAGATGCATAGGAGGAGGCTGGGATTAAGCCTGGGCTGGCTGAGAGGTCTGTTGGTTGAATGGATTGAACATGAGGAGTTCTTAGCTTTCTTATTCCGACCCTTCCTGTTTCTGGGGTGGGGTTCCGAACCTCCCGTGATCTGCGCGGATGGCTCGCCCACCGGGGGAGAGCGTTGCTCGGACAGGCAGGCATTGTGGAGTCAGCGCGAACTCCGTAGCGCTTATGAGCACTGACGATGGTTTGTTCCGTGCACCCCCAGCTCTGTCGGCTGGCACTCGCTCTCAGACAGTGGGGACGACTTCTGCCTGTCGCGCCGAAGTCGGGAGGAGGCCCAGCACAGCCTCCAGTGGAAGCCCGCCGGAGGCACACTCGTTGGGAAGCTTCCAGGACAGGGCCAGGCACATCATACGTGTCCGGTAAAACATTTGCTGCGTGAATGAGTGGATGAGTGACTCTGGGTTGACAGCAGCGTTCTGGCGCTCGCTGCTCTGGGTATGTTTCTGGGACTGTTACACAAGATAGAGGACGAGTGACATCAGGTAAGTAAAGTGTCTGCCTCCGGGCCAGGACCGTGGCCACCATTTAGCAGACGTTAGGTCACTGTCCTCCGTGTGTCTACTCTGGTCATTTCAGGGAAGCATAGGAAGAAAACCCTCGCTGAACTCTAAACCGCAAAAAAAAAAAAATTAATGAGCCCTGGCTGGAGGGGCTCTGTTGGTTTGGGCATTGACTTGCAAACCTAACGGTGACCAGTTCATTCCCACCTCCAGGCACCTGCCCGTGTTGGGGGTTCAGTCCCCGGTTGGGGCTCGTGTGGGAGGCAGCCAGTCAAAATTCTCTCTCGCATCAATGTTTCTCTCCCTCTCCTCCCTCCCTTCCCCTCTCTCTAGAATCAATAAAAGGGAAAAAAAAAGGGTAGAATAAAGGCTTTCCAATGTGGCCGAATTGTTTTTTAAATTAATTATCCCTGGTTTTATTGGGATATAATTGACATATAACACAGTTATACAACATAATGATTCAATATTTATGTATATTGCAAACTGATCGCCACAATAAGTCAAGTATTTAATATCCGTGGCCTCACAGTTACAATTTTTTTCTGACGATGAGAATTTTTAAGACCTACTGTCTTAGAAACTTCATATATGCAGCATAGTATTGTTAACCATTGTCACTGTGTCATGCGTTTCACCTCCAGGACCGATTCACCTCATAATGGACGTTGGCTCCTCCTGACCACCCTGATGTGGCCTGATTGTGACCAGACATTTAGGAGGGGAAAAAAAAACCCTGAAAGTTTCCGTGGTTCAAAACCTGAATCTTTTTAGGTTTGAGGCCTGGTACTGATTTGCATGACCAAATTCACACTTCAGTTTTTCAGCCACCTGCTTCTGCAGAACTGATATTCTTTGTAGGGTTTGAGGGGGTGGGTTGGTGGCAGGTGTTAGCATTGTTCAAGTCACAGGAGGGTGGGCAAGAAAAGGGTCAGCCTGTTCCCCGACACTGTCGTCCCCTGAAATAACCCTGTACGACTGGACGTTGAGATCATTTAAAGTGTTTTTCCAATATAAACAGCATTTCTGGAGCCGATTCGGACCAGAATCCATCAAGACAAGGGGCTTGGGGAAGGAGCTGTGAGTGTTGCCTGGACCAGCCTCCATGGGGCCTCACACGCAGCGTGGGGGACCGGCGTGACGCACTGTCATCTGCTGTGACTCTGCCCGTCCCCTGGGCCTTCTCAGCAGGGCAGCTTTGAGTGCTATGGATAAATTGCAGCAGAAGGCATTTAACCCACAGCATCCTCTCCTCCTGTGGCCTGAACTACCTTCAGCTTTTGACCTTCCAGGGTGGCTGATGTAAGCAGCACTCAGGGACAGCCCCTCCCGAGTCTGCTGTCTTGGGAAGCAGGGTTCTAAGTTGTTCTTCTCCGCCTTCCTTCTACCTGGTCCAACTGGCGTGCTCTCTACAGAAGTTCCATGGAGATTCTGGCGTGAGAATGGAGCCCTTGCATATTGCCTTGTTATTATTTTGGTAATTTCAGCAGGGGTTTGAAGGTGCTGTGCTCAAATCTCCATTCCACCCGCCCTCCCCTCCACCCCCAAAGTTGTTCTTTTTAAAAAATTTATGATTTTATTTTTTATTTTTAGAGAGAGGGGAAAGGAAGGGAAGAGGAAGGAGAAAGAGAAGGGGAGAAATATCACTGTGTGGTTGCATCTCATACGCCCCCTACTGGGGACGTGGCCTGCAACACAGGCATGTGCCCTGGCTGGGAATCGAACCGGTGACCCTTTCTTTGATTTGCAGCCCAAACTCAATCCACTGTGCTACACCAGCCAGGGCTGCATTTTTACTTTAAACAACAATAAAAATACCATTGCTGTTAATGGGGTTGAGTGCCAAAGAAAGAGATCCTTAGCCATAGAGGCTAATGAGTTCGAATGTGACCTGGAACAGTTGCCCTGCTGCAAAACAGCTGGCAACTGAGGGGACTGATTAGCCCTTCATTGGTGTTTCATGAAACTCAGATGACTTTTCATGAAGTTTGTTCTATGGTATTTGCCAACCAAAACAAAAATATACCGGTAGGTAGACTTTTTTTCATTGCCCTTTTGAGAAACTATTATCTGAGCCAACTATGCTTTTAGAAAAAAAAATCCAAAGAAAACCAGGAACAAAAGTTTCAAGCTTGCAAATGTATATGGCACTTGACCTCAAAATACAGCAGTGGAAACATGGGAGGGTCACCTTATCTTGTGAACCAGGAGGTCCTGAGCTAGGCCTCCTAGACTAGCGTAGGGGTCGAACAGTGTCAGCGGGGCCCCGGATTGTCCCACCTTTTCCTTCTGTCATCTTCAGCAGGGAGACCTTTGTCCTCATGGACTTTACTACATGATTGCAAGATGACGGCTTCACTTCTGGCATAACGTCAGACTTCTCAGTACAAAGACAGTGGGAGGGCAAAGCAGAGGAGGGTGGTGCCTCTATTAGAAAAGCCAGCCATGGCTGGTGTGGCTCAGTGGTTGAGCACTGGCCTGTGAATCAAAGGGTCACCCGTTCGATTCCCAGTCAGGGCACATGTCTGGGTTGCAGGCCAGGTCCCCAGTAGGGGGCGCATGAGAGGCAACCACACACTGATCCTTCTCTCCCTGTCTTTCTCTCTCACTTGCCCTCTCTACAAAATAAAACTGAAAAGCCAAGACTTGCCTTGAGGTCCCCATCTTTGGTTTCAGGTTTCAGGGGTCACCCCTCACCACAAGAGAGGCCAGGAAGGCAGGTGTTGCAGCTGGAGGGATGCTTTGCCTCTCTGAACAAGACTGGCATGTGAGAGAGAGAGAGAGAGAGAGAGAGAGAGAGAGAGAGGAGGGAGGGAGAATAGTGGAGTGGTCAGGTGGCAGTTTCTGCCGTGTTACAAAATAACATTTTCCCAAACTCACGGGATCATAGGTCAGGTAAGGGACCTTTGAGATGGCTGAGCACAACCCTGTTAAGACACAGATAAGGGGACTATTTATTTCCTTCTGCGTCTGCGCAGTGTGCCAAGACCCCACTTTTCGGCACTCCTGGGCTGGGCTGATCACCATCCCTTGAAGTGTAAACTGTGCCCGGAATGTGAGTGGGCTCTGAAGAAGCCCCTTTCACCAGAGGCGGGGGTGGGAGGGCGGTGGTGGTGGCGGGCATGGCAGGGACACAGGTGCTGTGTATGTGGGAATCAAAAGGTCTGATTATGCTTTCTCAGGAAAAGTAGCCAGCCAACAATAATTACTAGGCCGCCTCGCAGTTCAGAACCTGGAATCCAGCCTCCTGGAATGATCACAAAAGCCATACAAGGAAGGCGGCCCTGCCCTGGAGGAGCCAGGCCTCGCGGGGCTGCCAGAACAACCGCCTGTGTGCGACCAAGCTGGGGTGCATGCTGACAATGGAGGAAGCCCACGGCAGACCCGGGAGCCAGGCGTGGGGAGACAGGCTCTGATCGGGGATTTGGGAAGGTCTATTACCTGGTGGAGAGCGGACGGTGTTTGAAAGCACGGGTTTGGGAGCAGGCTGCTTTGCCCGGTGGGAGCCATTGAATAACACCGCCCTGAAACCTGGTGTGTCTTCTCTAGAAGAGCAGCCCTGAGTCGGCCGTGTCTGTGGGCTCCTGGCTGTGTGTGGTGCGGGGAGGAAGTGAGCCGGAGTTACTGGGACATGCCCGGAAGCCCATGAGTTCTGCCCCAGCTTTCCCCTCAAACTTTCCATCCCAGCCCTGTTTGTCCCAGGGCTGCCCGTGGCTCTGGCATTCTGTTTCCACCTTCACTGTGCGATCTGTGCGGGATTCTGCTCAGCAATGAGCCTGTGTGCCTGCTGGTGCTCTGGAGGGCATTCCCTGTCCCCGCCTCTGGGCCCCGTGGTGGAAGAGGAGCGTCTCAGAGGCCCTCTTGTCCCCTAGAGCACCAGGTGGAGGCATTTGGCATCAACAGCCTCTATGTGTCTTAGTCTGCTCTGCTGCTCCCATAGCGTATTGTAAATTGGGTCACCTAAACCCAGAAGTCCAAGGTCAAGGTGTGGCAAATTCTGTTCCTGGTCAGAGCTCTCTTCTGGCTTTTTTCTTGGTTTGTCCTCGAGTGGAGGAGAGAGAGAGAGACTGTTGAGAGTGCAAGTGAGCCCTGGTCTCTCTTCCTCTTCCATTAAGGGCACTAATCCCATCACGAAGGTCTCACCCTCCTCGTGACCTCATCTAAACCTGATTACCTCCCAAAGCTCCGCTGTTTACAGATGGTCACAGTGTGGGTCAGGGTGTTAACAAATGAATTTTGGGTTAACGCCACTCAGTCCGAATCACTGGGTGTTCACTAGAGTTTCGTGAGGCTGTCGTGTGACAAGTGGTGACCAGGGCGGTGTGCCTTCTGCTGGGAGCAACCTCTGGGACTTGAAAGCCTGCAGAGTGGTGGCTCTGAAGCTGGGCCCATGGATGCATGGGCCTGAGAGCCCCCCAAGATACTCCCCTGGGCATTGTTATTACATTTTCCAAAGGTTTTCATGGCCCCCAAGTTGCTAAGTGGAGGCTGAGAGGGAGCAGGTCTGTGCACAGGGGTCACTGTGCATGGATAGGAACCCCCCTGCTGCCCCTCTCCCTGAGCATTCCAGGGAAGCCCTTCTTTCCTGCCCCCGGGCACTAATTAGACCCTGACCACGGGCAGGCCAGCTTACCACCCCCAAGCTAAAGGGAACGCTTGTGCTGGTTGCTGCACTGTTTGTCCCTTAAACCTAACCCTTTGTCTTTGTTTTTTGGGGAACAAACCCTTTTTTTCCTGAAGAATGCATAAAAAATGGGTGGCTTACATCATAAGCCAAAAAAGAAAAAAAAAGCAGGGGGCTTATTAAAGACATTTCACGGTGTTCTTAAGATTCTGACTCATAGTAGACAAAAGGTGAGGCTGTCTTTTCTGGTCGTTAATGCCGGGCCCTGGCCCACGAGTTCACTCACAGCACCCAGCGCTCACACGAAGTCTTGGCCCGATTTTTTCTGGTCCCCCATGTCGAGCATCCTGCTCTCTGTTTTGAATTTTATTTGACCTTATAGGTTTTCTTAAGCCCTTTAGATCATTTTTGAAACCTAGTAAACATAAATTTTAAAAACACCGACACCTAGGATCTGGTCTTAGCCAGGAGCTGGGCCACTTCTGACCCAGGCACAGTCCCTGAAGGACCCTAGGGGCCTGGGGTCCATGTCCCCTTCCCCACCGGACTTCCTTCTCCTTGTCTCCTTCCCTTCCTTCCTTTTCTCTCTGTTCCCTCACTCTCCTTCCTTCTTCTGTCACCTAGACCTCTCCCTTCTTCTCGGACTGTGCTGTAATGCCCTCACTGTTCATAAGGCTTCACTCAGCCCCCACAGTGTGCTCCTACTTAAAAAGTATTTTTTTAGTTGATTGATTTTAGAGACAGAGAGGGGGAAGGAGGAGAGAGCAAGAGAAACTACAATTTATTGTTCCACTTATTTAGGCATTCACTGGTTGCTTCTTGCATTTGCCCTGACCTGGGATCGAACCTGCAACTTTGGTGTATACGGATGACACTGTAACCAACCTAGTTACCCGGCTAGAGCTAGTCTGAGACCTTCTTAACTGGGCGTCTGGTCACCACCTTGGCTGACCCCACCCTTGAATTGCTTTGGGCCTGATGACCCTCCCTGGAATTTGGAGGCATCTGCCTTGACCATCCCCAATGCCCAGAACAATGGGTCTTTATCTTGGCTGCCCATTATAATTACCTGGGAGCACAAGAAATTTTGCTGCCTGGGTCCCAACCCAAGAGGTTCTGATCTAATTGGTTCTGGGATGAGGGCTGGACAGCAGGAATTTTTAAAAGCTTCCCCAGTGATGCTAAAATGAAAGCTACTGGCTTGGAGCTTTGCTACTCCAAATGTGGCCCATGGGCTGGCAGTGGGAGCATTGCCTGCTCCAGGCTGTCTGAGTGACAATCGGAAGATCAACAGCTCTCTGGCCGATTCCACGCGAATTTGAGAAGCTCTGGCTAGTCGTCCTGGTGCCTGTCCTGCGGGGCCAGTGGTACCCATCCGTGCCACACCTCACCAACTGGTGATACCAGGTTCAACTAGAAGGAGCCCAAGAATCTGACTTAGCCTGTGAACCTTTCTTGAGGGTCAGGTCTACATCTGATTGGGTTCCCTGCTCCCTCCCACTCCTGACTAATCTCTTCAATACCTGTCCACTTGGAAGTCCCAGCATATTTCAGTGCCAGGGAAGCAAGGCCCTGGGCAACAGTCCCATTCGGGAAGCAGTGGCGCAGCTTACCACCTGTGCATTGGGTATCTTGGCCCGATGGCCTGACCTCATGTTGCTTTGCCTAGTCATTCTGGCAGTTTGCCCTGCCCTGCCCCTGGGGCATGGAATTAGGAAAATCAGACTGAAAACAGAAGTGTCGTGACAGAGAATGACTAAAACGTGCTAGAGTTGGGATGGCTGCACCAGAGACGACAGATGCAGAGCATGGTGGTGCCCCTCTCCCCTCGCTTGCAGCGGACACCCCGTTTGAGCCCAGCCCTATTGCTTCCTGTGCGTACCCTGGACTCTGCTTCTCCTGATAGGGCCCTCCAGGCAGACGCTGCCCATTGCTCAGGTTTGCTCTTACGATACCTGAGAGCAATTTTTCAATTTTCTTCTTTTTGGAGTAGCATCCATGACTACTCATCTCATGATTCTAGAGTTTTGTCGCAGAATTCTGAGTTCTCAAACAACCTCTGAGGTGCCATCAGCAACTTTGGCCTCATTTTGCCACTCTCGTATGTTCAGCCTCTCACGAGGCCACTGGTGAAGTGAGTGCTCGTGCCTCTGAGGTCGTCATGCATGTCTCCGTTCCACGGGTAGCTCTCGGGCAGCTCTCTGCGTCCAGCCCTGCAATGGGCTGGGAGTTGAGGAGTCACAGCCGGAGTGGGGACCCGGCCCCCTGCCTCAGCTGACTCACCCCTGCTGCGCTAACTCCAAAGGGGCCTCGTTTCCCTTCATTCCTCATTGTTTGGTGGGACTCACAGGGGATTGGGTCAGTCAGCTTCCTGATCCCCAGTGCCTCTGCCTGACCAGTGCCCTGTGCTCTTTTCCTACTTGTCATTATTTGAAAACGATGTGACCTGATTTACTAATCTTCAGGGAGATTCATGGCTGACCCTTACCACCTTCCTGGACCACCTGCATCACACTGGCTTGAGCTCAGAAATCAGGCACATAAACCGTAAGGAGCAGGAGGAACTGGAGAGACTGGGAGAGGTCAGGACCTGTTCAGAGGAAGCAGCAGCCACTCCGCTCCTGCAGACGTACCAGGTGGGGATTTGGGCCCAGTGTTGGCAGATGATTCGGCTTTAAAAGAAGCAAGAAATACAGCCCTGGCCAGTGTGGCTCACTTAGCTGGAGCATCATCCTGTGCATTGAAAGTTTATGGGTTTGATTGCCGGTCAGGGCACATACCTAGGTTGTAGGTTTGATCCCTGGTCAGGATCCCTACAAGAGGCAACCAATTAATGTTTCTCTCCCCACCCTGCTCCTTCCTCTCTTTCTAAAAGCAATGAAAAAAATGTGCTCGGGTGATGATTTAAAAAATTAATAAAAGAAGCAAGAAATATAGATTTTTTTTGTGTGTAAATCCCTTGCTTTTAAAAGTTGCCCCCTTGGGCCTCACTCATAAATTAAAGGAAGAAAATACAAAGTAGGTATCTTTACAGGCCATTCAGAGATAAATCGTGGGCCCTCCCAATTTCACAGAAGTCTAACCTGCTCTAACCCATGTAAACCGTGCTGAGATCACCCGGACTGAGGCCTGGCTTTTCTGGGCCGTGGTTTGTCTCCCTTCCCTAAATGTGGTGCTGTCTCCCCACCCGTCCGAAATGCTTCTGGAGTAAGAACCGGAAATGCCATCAGGATGCTTGTATTTGTTTATTGATTTTTGCTTCCCTCTGTTTTCCAAGCTCATCTTTTCCATTGTTGTTAAGTCTGTTTGAAGAGAGATTCTTCTCCATGGCCTTGGTATCAGTTTTTCTGTCAAGTGCTTTCAGATTACAAAAATAGGGCCAGAAGTCAGGTCATTTACATTTTGGGGTCTGCAGAGCTCAGTGGTCTCTGATGTAATTTTTTTTTTACCCTGGCCTCGTTTGTTTCATTGGTAACATGGAATGATAATGCTCATTGATTTTAAAGTTGGCGTGAGGATGAAATGAGGTTACTTATGTGGACTCACTTTGGAAAAAGTCAAGGGTGATCCGTGATTGTAAGGTGTTAAGTTCCCATTAAAAGGCGCTGCTGGTTACTGCTTCCGCATTTCCTAAAGCAAACAAAACAAGGTCTGTTGGTTTTCTTTCTTTCTTTCCTCTCTTTCTCTCTCTTTTCTCTCTCTCTTTCCTTTTCTTTATTTCTCTCTTGTCTTCAACATGAAATTAATACCCAGGCTTTTCTGATACTGCTACTAATTATTTGGTTAGATGCCCAGTGAGTTGTTCCAAGATTCTGCCGGTAGTCACTATCTGTCATTCCTTTTTCTGAACTCCCGGAGGTGGTGTCTGGTCTGTCCTCAAGTTTTATTTGAAGTGGTTGCGTTGTTGCATAACCATTTCCTGTGTGTGCTCTGGGTCTCAGAGGGAACAGAAAGGGTCCTGCTGCTGTTTCAGCAGCCGCTGCCACTGACGTTTGTGGGTTGTCTGCACTGAAAACCCCAGGCAGGGTTTGTTGCTAATCCTCCTTTAGGCAGAGTTTGAGAAGACCTGCAAGCCCATTTCCATGCAGCTTCCCACTGGAGACTGGAGACAGTGCGATGGGGGGAAGGGAACTTGCTTGGGTCATGGGACACGGCTGGGCAGGGTGAGGCGGCTGGGCAGGGCTGATGGACCAGGGTGCAAGCTCAGGCATTGAGTGTCTTCAGAGCTGACTTCTGCTGCAGCCTCCTGTTCTGAAGGAATGAAGACAAGTCTTTCCAAGCACCCCCGCAACCTGGGTCCTTTGCCCTTTGTGTTTGTGGGTGACTGGTTGTGTGTTGGTGTGCCCCCTGCATAACTGTGGCATTCTTTTGTCTCCGCCCTCTGACTGCTCCCCCTCCCATTGGTCAGGGCTCATGGGAATCAAGTGCATTCTCACCTATCCCTTTGCCTACACATTGAATCACCTGGGGGGGCTTTTAAAAATACCGATGCCTGGCTCTGACCAGTACGGCTCAGTGGGTTGGGCATCATTCCTCAAAGCAAAAGATCCCTGGTTCGAATCCTGGTCAGGGCACATGCCTGGGTTGTAGGTTCAGTCCCCTGTCGGGGTGCTTAGGAGGGGCAGCCGATTGAAGTTTCTGTCTCACATGGATGTGTTCTCCCTCTCTTTCTTCCTTCCCTCTTCTTGAAAAATAAATAAACTCTTTTAAAAATAAGAAAAGTAAAAAAAAAAAGTATTACTGATGCCTGAGCCCCAGTCAAGACTGACCAAATCAAGGTATCTGGAGGTGGGGCATAAAAATTTTTTAAGTAGTCCCCAGGTCAGATTTGTATATGCTAAATCTGGAATTTACTATATAACAACTAAAAAAATAATGTGGAATGATGGGCGAATAGATGGATGGGTAGATTTATGATAAGGCAAGAACAGTAAAATGCTAATAGTGGAATCAAGGTGGTTGGCAAACAGTATTCGTTATACAATTCTTTCATCGTTGCTCTGATACCCATTTTTCAAATGAGAGTGTTGGTCCAAAAAGGAAACCCTCCCACCATTCTCCAGATGATTCATTCGGGGCTGGTGCCATCCACGGCTTGATGGTGGCGTTGGACAGAGAGAGATGGTGTCTGTGTGGGGAAAGAGTGTCGGCTTGGCAGGCCTCAGCACGCACGCACCTGGTGGCTGAATGGCCACTGTATATTTAGAAAAAGGGACCCCGAGAAGGCCCAGAGAAAACGTAGACAAGAGGGTGAGAGCAAACTTCTGGCTGATTAAATACCCACATGGCACCCAAAACGCGATTAATTGGAATTCTGAGTGCCATCAGTGCACATGTTAGCATAGAGGAAGTGGATGTTTTTGAAAGACGCTGATTCTTTGATAGGAGCATCTGGTTATTACGCATGGGAGCAGAATCTTAGAGCCAGAGAACCCACGGAGGGGCCCCTAGTCCAGCCTCTCCTTCATTGTCCTCCCCAGTGGCCTGAGCTGACCTGCATTTGATGTGTGCAGCTGGACACAATGATTATAAGGCCACTGTTTTGAGGGTGAAGTCACTTTTAATCCCAGCACATGAGCATAGTTTCAGAGAGTTTTCCTGAGGGCATAAGAAAAGCTGTCTTGTGCAAGGCTGGATTGCTGCTCTCTTCCCTGCTATTTTAGAACCGGGGGCCGAGGCGATGGGAGCAGGAGGCTGCCTCAAGGAGAAGCGGGTTGTGTAGTGCTTGTGTTTTCACTCCGCACTGAGTCACGGGCGCTGGTCCTGCCTGAAATGTGCAGAATGAAGTCTCTTTCTAACCTCCCTGCTCTCCAAACTTTGTCCCGCTTTTAAGGAGTGCAGAAGCAAAGACCCTTCTGTCCTGCCTGTGGGCCTGGGGAACAAATGACAAAGGCCCTTTAAGGGAGGGGGCAGGGTCAAGAGTCCTGCAGATGTGAGGCTACAGTGTGCCAGCCGGGCCCCTGGGAGCTGCAGCCGTCTCATTGGCGAGATCTCAGCACAGGGCCCGTTTGTGGGTTCTCGGAAAGAAATGCCCTGCTTGTGGGTTACTCTGACCCTGCGTCCCCAGAGCCTCTCGGGCTCTCAGAGAACTTGGACAGTCTGTTCTCCTGAACTTCTCGGAGCTTTGGTGTCGATGAAACTTCTGCCCCATTCCTTTCTCTTACAACTAATGCCTGCGTTGACCTGGATCTGCACCTTCTCTTTCAATGTCCTCGTCTGTAGAATACAGATGGAGAAAGATCTGTAAGCCCTTTCAGTTTTTAGAGTAACTGATTTTTATAGTGCTGTGCAGTTTACAAATTCCACTCATATATATCATCTCCTGTGAGTCATATAATCTTCTAAAAGGGTGTGAGTTTCTCAGGGCTCGAAGCTGAAATGCCGTGTCTTCTCACTCTGTAACCTTTCCTTGGGCAACTTCCTGTAACTTCAGTTACCCTCTGTGTTATGCTAGGTCTGTAATTTATACATTGCATGTAGCAAGCCTGCATCTCTCTCCGAAACCCGATCATCCAGTTGCCATCTTGTTCTCTCAAAGGCTCCCCCACGAAACGTGCCAAAGGCTGAACCTGCGACGCTGCTGCCCCCCAGGCTCCACCCCAAACCTGCTCCCGCAGGCTCAGCCTACGGTGCAGTCCTCCGTCCGCTCGGGCAGCTCGGCGCTAGGAGCCGTCCTCGACATTGTATCCCGGCAGTCATGCGGTCTTACGGGCTTTTCTGCCTAAATACCTTGACTCCATCTACTTCTTTCTGCCTTCTCAGCTTCTCCTTAGGACAAAGCTACCCTCATCTACTACCAGGCGTACTGCAGTAATCTACGAACTACTCTCTCCACCTCTCTCGTCTTCTGCTTCCTTACCATCATCCCCAGATTGGGGAGAAATCTTCTCAAAATGCAGGTTGGATTCGGTGACTGCCCTTCCTTAAACAGCTCAGTGGCTTTCCATGGGTGTTATGAGCAAAATGCCGTCCCTGAAAAGACCTACACCTTCCTCTGTGGTTTGACCTCTGCATCTGCTCCAGCCATGAGAACTCCTTTCTTCTTTTTAGAGTTCTGTAAATAAATGTCTTCCTGCCACGGAGCCTTTGCACATGCCATTCTCTCTGTCTGGAACTCTGTTCTTCCCGTCCCCCCTTTGCCCGGTTAACTGTTAACGTATCTTTTAGATCAACTCAATCCTTAAGGAAGCTCTCCTTACTCTTTGAGACTGGGGTGCCTTTGTTTCAGAGGGGTTATAATGTTTCATATTTTATGTTCATGATAAGCACTCAGAAAAGGTCTGTTCCATGAATGAACCCAAAGGGGGTTGGAGGACAAGTCTTTATACTTATTTCTTTTTACTTAAGGAGATTGCTTTATTTTATTTTTTTTTTTAAGGCAGATACTTGGCACGACTGATGTGTAATTTGACACTACAGATGTTCCTGCCTCTCATTAGTTTCCTCTCGCGTCATTTCTCAGTCCCAGCTGATTCCAGCTTGGCCTGGCAGTCCGTGGTTTGGACGTGCTGCGCAGAACGTAGGGTGCCAACTCATACAATGGGTGCAGGTTGCTAGAAACCTTGTGGAAACTCGCCTGAGGAGCGCCCGCAGAGTTTAGCTGTGCTGGTGGAGGGGGAGTCATTAACTGGAAGCTCTGTGTGAACAACTGATGAACAGTGAGAGTGGGCTTTGAACGGGAGGGTCTCCAGTCTGAATGCGTAGCCGTGGCTGACTAGGACCCCTCTTGCCCTTCTCCCTGCGTGTCTGCGCGGATTAGGAGGAAGACCCGGGCCCTTGCAGTGTCCCAGGCGCATCCTATTGCGTCTTTGGGCGTGGTAGCACATCCGGTGCCAGAGGGGCCCCGTGCTCTCACTTTCTGGACTGCGGGGCATCTCTTAGCTGTTGCTGCTTGCTTGCGCTGAGGGCCACAGTTAACCGGCTCACTCCAGCCGTGCGTCCTTCCGGCTCCCAGGGCCGTGTGCAGCTCCATTGCGTTCAAAGAGCACAGCCTCCTGCGGGTCGTTGTGTGGGAAACGGTGGTGTGTGTCCCTGGCTGTAGTTCTGCCTGACTCAGTCAAAGCATATCGACTTGGAGCACGCACCCTCCGCGAGCTTGTGGATTCATCCGACAGCCAGCGTCACCACCCCCTGGCACATACATGGGAATAGGGATTGCTATAACGAAGGCCCTCATTACTTGAGGGATATTAAACCATCTCAGTCTTCCATGTTAGCTTATTTCTTCAATATTCTGTTGTGCGTTTTATGTGTGTATGTATATTTTCTCCCGTATACATAGTTTTCGTAGGGGCCCTGAAGTCTCGGTCCTTGTGTTGGTGTTTGGGGTCATTTCCCACATCAAACAGGAGGGCCCTGTTTCCAGGGTATCCACTTGGGAACTCCCTGTGTCGGTTGATCTACAATGTACTTATTGATGAGTGTCATCGTACCGGGTGCTGAGTGCCTTTAGATGCTCATGGAGTTCAACGTAAAAGTCTGCTCTTACTCTAGATTCATTGTTTTGTATTTCTTATCAAGAAAAACTATTACTATGGTATTATTCGTTGCAAGAAGAATACTACTCCATTACAGAAACTGGGAAATAAACAAAAAGACATCTCTCAAAAACTTACTACGCCCTCAGAACTGTTGTGAATTTCTGTTGCGTTAGCATACATTTCTCTATGAATATTTTTATGTAACCACCATTCATCATTTTCATGTAACTTTCGTGTCATTCTCTTATATTCAGTGATAGACATTCTTCTTATTGTAACACTTGCCTATTACTTTTTAACGCCTAGGTAATATTCATTTGGTATATGTTTCGTATCTTTTAATTAATATCCAAGTGTTAGAATTCTAGGTTATATTCCTTTTCTTTCTCTTTTGAATTGATTGACTTCATTTTTAATGACTAGTTTGAGAAAGGTGAAAAGAGCAAAGAGTCAGAGTAGGGGTAGTGAACATTGTGGCTTTTTGTGGCTGTCCGGAGAAGTCCGCAACGCCGAGCGGAACCCAGGACGAGGCAGTTTGCAGCGGGAGGGAAGGAGACACCCAGCAGGGGGTTCTGATGGTCGCGCAGAGTAAGGGCCTGAGTTCTGCAGACTCCACTGGTGGCAGCGTCGCCCCAGGGAGCGAGTTCTGTGTTTCTGCAGCCCCCTCAGTGTCCCATGTCACAGCTTAGGTGCCTTCCATTAATTTTTTTTTTTTTTTGTAATATGCAGCTCACCTTCTGGGAATAAGTGGGCAACTGTAGGCTGTGTAGATTTACTTTCTTTTCAATTTGTGTGTGCGGCAGTGTTCCTGCTAACTGCATTCAGGGGCTCTGATGGTGCTGGTGTTAGAAGCATGCCATCCCTGAGACTTTTTAGAAAGTATGACTATTTTTCATATTCCGGAGTCTTCCCCACCGAGGCCTGGGGTTAGAAAGTACGGGCGGTAGAGGCGGACGTGGGCTGCCTAGCAGTTCTCCTGGAAGCTGGAGAAATAGCCAGAGGAGAAAGCTGTTCTTAGAACAAGGCACATGCTGTTGGTTCCAGACATTCTTTCTCGCTGGAGGATACAAAAGTGGTGTTTAACGGCTCTGGCCCCACGCCTACTCTCCAGGCCTGTGGAATGCGCCCTGTCTGGGCCACACTCGCAGCCATCAAGGCTGTTACTGTGGGGAGGGGGGAAACCAGCCCTCCAAGTCCTCGACTGGACTGTTCCTGCCAGGAGGAGTCACTTTTGACGCTGGGCTTCCCACCGAGCCCTACCCCTGGACCGTCCTGCTGACAGAGGCAGGCTTTTTTTTTCTTTTTCTTTCATACGGGCGCTGTTTCTTCGTGGCAAGGGCCTCAGCCGGAATGAGAAGTTACAGAGCAGAGTTTATAAGAAACCGTGTTTGGCAGAGGGCGTCACCCTGTTCTGTTGGAGCTGTGATGTGCGGGTGGACTCCAGCTTCTGTGGTTTCTGGCCCATGCCGCTGAGACCGCTTCCCTGCGATTTACACAGAAGAAGAGAGAAAAGAAATTCAACAAAACAGCTGATGCTTTGGGATCCTATTTGGGCAGTTGAAGTGGGGATGGTGTTATTCTGTCCTCTCTCATCTCAATAATAATAATAATAACAACTTCTGTGAATTATTTCATTGAACTCTCACAATCAACCCCTTGAGTTAGGTACTGCTTTTGCCCCCATTTTAGAGGAGGAAACTGAGGCTGGAAGATGTTGCGTGACTTGTTCTGTTCATCGGTGATAGACGGCATCTCAGCACAGGCGGCCTGAACCCAGACGACCTGGATGAGCCTTTAGTCCTCGCACAATAGCGCCTGCAGGGTCAGTTGGAGGAACTTACTGGGTAAAGGAGGGTGTCCTGAGGGTTCTGGAAATTTTGCTTCTTGGCTTGGGGCTAGTTTGTAATTTGTTCCCCTAACCTTTTTTCCTTCAGAAAATTCCAGACTCCAGGGAAGGTGTAAAAATAGCACAGTGCAGACATAGCCTTCCTCTGAAGTCACTGATTGTTAATATTTTGCATTAGCTTATTTCTCTCCGTGCCTGTTTCGTGTTGCTGACCCTTTGAACGTTAGTTGAGACATCATAGCTCTAAATACTTCCGCAAGTCTTTGAAGAACGAAGACATATTCCTAAACAGCCTCAATGAAAATCAGATTGCTCAAAAAAACTTAACGTTGATGCGCTGCTATTTTCTATGTCCCTCTTCAAATGACTCCAGTTATTCCTAAAAAGTTCTCTGTAGCTGTGTTTGTTTTTTAAAAGCCAGTATTCGACGAGAGAGCAAACATTGTTTTTATAATCTGTAATCTTGACACCGTGCACATTCTCTCTCAGGCCGAGGACAGTTGGCTTTGGCTCACCGAGGGGACCAGGCGTCTCGCTGTGGCTCCAGATTTTCCTGTCGCTCCTGACTAAGCAGCCCCACAAATGTCCTCATTTGACACACTGTTTTACTGGGCACCGTATCTTCTTTCTTCCTTCTCGCTCTTTTGCTCTATTTTTTCCTTGATGCTTTCTTGTCCCGTTTTCTTCCTCATTCCCTTTTCCCCTTCCTCTCTTTCCTCCTGACTTTCCCCAGACCCCCTGTCATGTACACACAGACGTGTTCTCATACGTTTGTAATTATTTTGTGCTTTAATTTGGAAACTGGTGGTGTGGCAGGTGGCAGCTGCCAAAATGGATTCATTTATGGGTTGGGACGAGACCAGGTGATGGGGTTGGGGGTCTCTACTGGGGGGCTGACCTAGCGTAGACCCTGTTGGAGGAGGCTCAGAGAAATCGATCAGTTTCTGTTGTTTAGAAGCCATCTATTCTCCGGTATTTTGTTACAACTGCGCAAGTGGACTAAGACGATAGTAAAGTTTAAGAACTCCTGCCCTAGACTAGGAGGCTAGGTTCAGTGGATTGATCCCCCAATTGTCAATTTTGGCATAAATATCAGCACTTTCTTTTGCTCTTCCTCAGATGTCGAATCAGACCATTTTAAGTGGAGTGAGATTTATGAGAGGTCACCTTGGTCAGCTCACGTGACCTTGGAGGGGAGCAGACTTGGGCCAAGGCTTCAAGAGTAGGCGCACCTTTCAGCTGGGAGACCCCAGCTTCCTGTTCTGGCTCTGTCTCCAAGGCTGTTTACTCAGTGCTTTCTGGGGCTGGGTTCTTTGTAAGGGGGCCTAAGGATATATTCCAGGAGAACCCCTAACATGGGCCTGATCACCTGTGGGTTTGTTGCAGGTACAAGATTCTTGTACCCGATGCTTCAAAAGAAAGGCTGATACTTAATATATCAGAATTTGGAGCAAGGAAAGATTTCTTGATCCAGAAGGCCCAGCTGGAGAAGATGGGAGAACTAATCCTCAAATCTTATCTTAAGAGAGTCTGGAATTCAGGTGCCTTTTATTGCCCAGGGAAGGGAGAAAGGGCGAGGTGAGGAATGGGGGCCAGCCGGAGACTGGTGGGTGGTGGAAAGGGATTCAAGGGAGAGGTGACGTTTCCAAATCCCTCTGTTCTTGATTGGTCTGTAGATCCCTGATGATTTGAGCTCAGTTCTGGAAACTCCAGTCAATCTTCGAAAAACAGTCATGACTTTGTACAAATTTCCCCACCTCTTTGCTGACAAGGGCTGCTCAAACCTCAAGCAAAATGCCCTCGGTTACTTACCATATATATAGCAGGAGCTGCCTGTCTGCAGTGCAGCTGCAGAGAGAGGGAGCATTGCTCTCTGTTACAGGTGCTGTTAACATTTAATAACAATATTCTAATGATTCCGAAGTAGATTCCCAAACCTCAAACCTCAAAATTAAGTGGCTCTGGACATCGGTTTCATGTGATTATTCTAGAGGAGAAAAATCAAATGCTTAAACTGGCAGAATTCCACATTTTTTTCTGTCTCTTTTGGGCTTTTGTTTCTCGTAGTAAGTGTAAATGTATTTGCGTGCTCGTGTGTGTGATGTGTGTTCGAGGGAGAGAGGGAGGAGACCGGAGCTACTATTTATAGGAAAATTGTTAGTTATCTGCAGGAGGGGTGGTTACGGCCGTTGGCAATGCGCGAACAGTTGATCTAACGCTGGTTTTGGAGCCCTCTCCACTTCGAGTGTTTTCCACAGGCGGTTTCCTCATCTCTCGTGTTTCCCCTGTGGACAGTCTCTGTAGTAGAAATAGATGGTTAGTGGGGCTGAAATCACTAGTGGTTTGTGATTTATCTGTAACTTGAAGAGTAGGGTATCATTGCAAGAACCTGGAAGCAGTTTATCCAGATAATTCAGGGTCTGGCCACCTTGGATATCACAGCTGTCCCCTTCCTTGCCTCCCGGGGTGCAGGGGGCTTGGAGGAAACCTTTGCAAGAGAGATCTGGTTTTTCTGGGTGGCTGCAATTCTTGTATGTGTTGGATCCACAGCCTCAGGTGCTTCATTACCTGTACTGGGTGGGTAATGGATAAATGTCCGGGGGAAATGTTCCCCTGTCAGAACACGTGATTGACTTGGTAGTGACAGGTGTTTGGGAAGCCAGGGTACAGACTTGTTGGTAGATTAAGTGCGTGTTTCTTTAAATGGCCATTGTAAAGGGGATATGGGTGGGTATTTAGACTTTCCAGAGACTTATTTCTGGTGGAAATAGATTATGACAAATTCTTATTTTGGTTTTGTCATTGTTTGTCATTTTTCTTTTCTATTTTCAACAGATATTTCAAACACTGAATAAAATAGGTTTTAAAAAAGCACAAAACAAAACAAACTAAAAGGGGGATGATCGTGTCTATTTTAGGGTTATAAAAACAAGTCAAGTAACACTGATACATAATTATAACTGTATCATAAGTTGTTTGATACACCATTCATTACATCTCACCATTGTTTAGGGAGGAGGATTTCAAATGACCTAGAGAAAAAACTTGGTAAGCTCTGTGGTCAAAGACTCTAATATAAATGGAATTCCTGAAGGATGTAGTTAGAAGAACATTTAAATCCAATCTATAAAGAACAGGAAAAGTAACACAAATACAGGAGGGGAAAACGACACCAGAGAGTGGCTGGGAAATCTTCTGGTATGCTCAGATAGCAAAAGAATATACCTGGAAGATAGAAGGATTGGCATTGATCCTAAGACAAATAAGAAAAGTCACATGGGCTGCCAAAAACCAGTATGAGGAATATCAAGGTAAAGTGTGGGTTACAGAAAAGTGGAGTGAGGTGAGTATAGCATGGATATTTGAAAAGCAAAAAGCTTGACATGAATACCGGGAAAAAATCTAGAGGTGATCATTAAACATGTTCTTGGGGGTGGGAAGCAAGCAGCGCTGGCTAAGTGGTAGCAGGGATTTGCCACGAGGTAGTTGGGACAACCTGAATCTGCCTTAGAGCCCAAGGGGATGGCAGTCTGTGGGAGGGCTGTGTCTGTCATCTTCCTCATCAGGATGGAAGAGGGCACAGAACGAATACTTACCAAGACTTTTGTTGCGGCGGAAGGGGAGTTCTTGCGGTGTTGCAAAGAAAAGAATTTCCCGAGACCCGCATGGGAGGGTGGGGTTCCGTGGTAAACTGTACTGATGACGTAACATTAAGGGGGTTCCCCTCCTGACTTCCCAGTGTCCCGTCTCTGTCCGTCTCTCCGTGGAAAAGGTCCAGTCTTGTCTTCAGCAGGGCCAGGACGAAGGCCAGTGCCCGGAGTGTCTGCTCCGCGTTAAAGTCTGGTCCAGTTCCCAGCTAGCTGAGCGGGTTTCCATTTGTAGTCCATGGCCTGGAGCCCACATGTGGCTTCCGCACAGCCAAGGGCCACGCGGCTGCGAAGACCACGTGGCTGTGGAGAGAGGACACACAAATGCATGGGGCAAGTGTGTGTCACGAGAAAGAGAGAGAGCTTCTTTGTTCCTCTGTGGTTACAACCAGCGGCATTTTCAAAATGACCGATCAACTTCCCAAGGTTTTGTGGGCGTTTGATAGCGCCCGCCTCAGTTAGTGCGACAGGTCTCTACGGCAGTCCGGTGCTCCTCCTGCGCCCTGCAACGATCAGGGACTGGAGGGGGGGAAGGGAGGAGTGTTAATCCCCTTGGGGGAGCAGTGCTGCAGTCCCCGGGAATGTGGAGCTGCAGCTCCCTGGCGAGGCAAACAGGCTCACGCTTCCCAGTTTATTAAGCTCCATGTCTACCTCCCTTTGCTCTCCTTTCCTAAATACTGACAGTAACAGAAAGTTCTGGATTGGAAGGAGAGCAAAGGAGGGGGCTAGTGTGAGGGGGCGGAAAAAGGAAGGAGAAACGAAGTCACTGAAGACCCAAAAGACTCCAGGGTAAGGGGCGGAGGCTGCTCGTAGGACCAAATCAGTCTTCACATCCCCTCGCTGGCTAGGAATGCAAGGGGAAAGCGTATAAGTATGTGAGTGACCGGGGAATGTTGAGAGTGGAAAGGGCGGGAATTCACTGATTGAATAAATATTTATGGAGCACCTACTTTGTGCCAGGTACTGTATTCTGGTTGCTGGGATGCGGCGGTGAATCCAGCAAGGGCCCTGCCTGCACGGAGCTGACGTGCTCGTGAGGGAGACAGAAAACAGACACGCACCGGTGTACTTCCTCAGGTGGTGACAGTGTGATGGAGAGCGGTAAAGCAGGTGGATGGCCTGAGGACATGGGATGCTCAGGCATGTCCTCTCTGCTCCTGTGGCATTTGCGCCCGAGGGCAGTGCCAGGGAAGGCGTGCTCACCTAGATGTGCGGGGAAAGTGGTCCTGGAAGGTGTGGCTGCTGCGTGGGCAGCACTGAGGAGGCCAGGTGTGCGTGGAGCAGAGTGGGCAGGGCGCAAAGGGGAGGCATGAAGGTGGAGGAGGTGGAGGGTGGAGGGGAGAAAGGGGGATCTGGGAACCAGCGGTTCATCTCACAGGGTCCAGGATTGGGAGCAGAGGCGCAGCAGCGTGGCCCGGGAGTACTCAGGGCCCTTCTTTACGGGGGTCTCCAGGAGTTCCAGAGTCAGAGCCACCACGGTGGTCCAGTGAACCTGATGAGGAGGCAGCTTTCAGTCCATGCAGGACAGCCTAGCAATGAAAGGTGCCCAGTGGTCTAAGCTTTGTGAGTCTGCATCGTCACCAGTGCCGTCTGTCATGTCTCTCTGTCCAGCCTGGTTTTGAATTTAAAAACCTTTAAGTGCCCTTCCAGTGTGAATATTCTCTGGCTCTTTGCCCTTGGAGGATAAGAGTTTCCCGACTTTGGCCCTGACTTTTGGTGGGATGGCAGATGGGGAAGCAGACCAGGGTGTGGAGGTGAGGGTGGGGGAGGGGTAAAAGGAAGGACAACTGGAGGGCTGGAGGCTGGTCCCCAGAGATGTGGGGAGTGGGTTTGAGTTCCCAGGGAAGGGCTTCTGTGGTTCAGAAAAGTTAGGAAGTCAGGCATGGAGGGAAGGGCTGGCTGAGCAGTGGGGGCATGAGGAGGCTGGCATCCTCAGACACGTGACAGAGTCCTGGGTAGGGTACGGGGCAAGCAGGGGTTGTGAGGGGGTCCTTTAGCAAAGGTTGATTCTGAGAATTCCCAGGGACAGAGAGTAGAAACAGCGGCCAAGGTGATAATTCACAGGCCTGTGAGGTGTGCCTCTGGGCAAGATAAGAAAAAGCTTCATTTCTCCGTGGACCAGCACACAGAAGAGCCTGGTGCAGAAATGGGGCGTGGTGGCTAGAGCTGACTCCTGGGGCACAGAAGGAGAGCCTCGAGTGTGCTGTTATGGTGAGGGTAGCAAGAAAGGACCTCCCTCCGGAGCAGGCAAGGAGGGGAGAGGCTGAGATTCCATGGCGTTGGGGCCTGCGCATGTGGGAACGCCATTTGACTCATGCAGAGAGAATCAGATTCAGCTTTCTTTGGCTGTGCAGGGTGAGGGGCCATGGTGGTGTTGTCCACAGTTATAATTAACGGGTTCCCTTCTTGACTTCCTAGTGTCCCAAAGACTTCTGCCCTTTCCCCCAAACTGCTGTTTCATTGGATGTTCGCCTGTTCTCGGGGACACTGGATTTATTCATTTAAATTGTGAAAATGGGAGTCACTCAAAAATTAAAAAAAAGTTTTCTCTCTCCTCTCCAGTTTATACATAATTTGGAAGAAGGAAATGAATTTAATGCAGAACATACAGATTTAATTACAAAGTTTAAGTTCCTTACTAAAGCAGATTTTAAGTCCACATTTCTTTTTGAGGAAAATAAATAATTTACTTTTAGGTTTAAAATAATTAATAAAAATAGTAAAATAATTAATAAATAAGATTATATTTATTTGTTAATTTAAATAAAATGCACCTGTGCCCTGGCCGTGTGGCTCAGTTGGTTGGAGTGCCATCTCATGCATGAAAAGTTGGAGGGTTCGATTCCTGGTTGGGGCGCGTGTGGGAGGCAACCAATCAATGTGTCTCTCTCACATCGATGTTTCTCTCTTTTTCTCTCTGTCTCATTTTCTCTCCCCCTGCCCCCCTCTCTAAAATGAGTGAACATGTTTTCAGGTGAGGATTTAAAAACTAAATAAATAAAACACGTGTTTGACCTTAGTAGAGATTGTGTTATGGTCCAACTCTTTACAGATACACACAATTAGCCAGTGGCGTCATTGTGAATTTCTGATGGTTCTCCTCCCGATGTCTTCACACGTGTGTGCTTCAGGTTCAGGGATACTTGGTCCGGTTTAATTGGATCATGCGAGGCTGACATAGCACTAACCCTAAGCATCACATATTTCTGCTTCTTTCTTTCTCTCCAAGTCATGGGAAGGCACTGGCCAAAGTCAATAAAATTCTAGTTTTGGGAGCAGAATTGCAGTTTGCACAATTATACTTCTTTCTTTTATTCTTTTTTCACACACTGTCTCCTCCCATACATGCATATATTTTATTTTGCATTTATTTGTAGTTGCTGCATTTTAAGCTTTCATTCTCATGAGAAATCTGTCGTGAGCTCGGCATGCATTACTGCGTAGAGACAGTATTGTGAAATGGAAAACTCATGAGCTCATGGAGTCACTCTGATGGCGGTTTAAATTCTAGCTCCAGCACCTTCGCACCATGTGACCTTGGCATGTTACTTAACCTCCTTGAGCCTTGGTTTACTGCTCTAGAAAATGGGTCTAATCATACTCTCCTAATGGAGTGGTCGTGAGAATTTACAATATAATGTGTATAAAGCACCTGGTAAAGTGCCTTATTTATAAGTGGAGGTTCCTGGTGTTCCTGTTGTTGTTTTTTTAGAGAACTGCAATGGGCATAGGAGGGAGTGGGGATTTTAAAAACTAGGGAAGGGGAACATGGAAGAAAAATGAAGAGAAGGGAGTGAAAGTGAAAAGTTATTGGGCTGAGTGACTATTTTGTCATTCAATTTTCTGCTGTACTGGTGATCTCAGCAATAAAATTTCTTTAAATTTTCTAAGTATTATGCTCTCTTCCCTCATTGGATGGTAAAGGATACAATTTATCTAGAATGATTTAATTTGATCTTTAGACTTTGATTTTCGTCATGGTTTCATTGACCCGAGTTTGTAGAATATTTGAGAAATCCTTGATCTGCTTCACTATGTTTAAGGAATTGAATGTCACTCTGACATATGGCTCTCCCTTCTCTTCCAAAAAGTTTTTGAAAATGGTGTATGAAGTTTTGGTGCATAACAAATTAGTGGCTTAAATTTCTATGGACCAGCAACTGGAAAGCAGCCCCAATGGATAATACTTCTGCTGATGTCACTGGGCTCACTCATGAGTCTGTGGCTAGTGGTTGGCCGGGTAGAGAACTCTACTTCTGGAGGATGGCTGGCGGTCGGTGGGAGTGAGAGAGGAAGTGAGTGGTGGGGGTGCCGAACTTCAGGTCCCCCGTCACCTGACAGGCTAGCTCTGGTTTGTCCACAAAGCAGCTCAGCTTTCTAAGGCAGGAGTGTTCAACCTTTCAGCATCTCTGGGCCACACTGGAAGAAAAAGAGTTGTCTTGGGCCACACATTGAATATACAAACACTAACAAAAACCAATGAGCAAAAAAAAAAAAAAAGGTTTTCAATAAATCTATGATTTTGTGTTGGGCTGCATTCATAGCCATCCTGGGCCTCATGTGGTCCCCAGGTCATGCGTTGGGCACTCAAGTTCTGTCCAGTTTCAGAACTTGGATGGTGTCGTTTTCACCACATTCTCTTGGCCAAAGCAACTCAGAAGGCCACTCCAGAATCAGTGGCAGAGAAATGGAGACAGCCTCTAGTGGGAGGAGCTTCGGACTATTGGACTGTACAGTCTTCATTCATAAGTCACTTCCAGTTTCTTGGAATCAACAGATGCTTTCTCAAGTCTATCCTAGTATCTTCTGCCTTAATTTTGAACCCCCTGCCCCATGAATTGGTATTCTGAAGACTGAAAAGAGATGCTTAAGTTATTATTTCCCTTCAATTGCAGCCTGCAGCCAGAGCTCAAGTTTTGTAAAGTGCTGGCATTAAAAGTTGACCGTGACCCTGCTGGACCTTCCTTGGATTTCATCCCTGACCAGATCCACTCACCCGTATCTAAGCAGTGGCCAGGCAGAGTGGGGAGGTGTCAGCTGGATGACCTCGCTGGAGGCTGCTCAGGTGGCCCTGGCTCAAGAACACTTTTTAATTGTCCTCTGGTGCAGAAGATGTGTGGGAGAAAGACCACTCCCCCTTAATGAACTGGATCCTTTGGAATGTTTAGCCATTGCATTGTAGCACATGCTAAGCAGATAAGTTAGTCCCGTAAATAAAATTATTTTTGAACTCTTTTCAACCCATTGGATGATCTCAAGCTGTTGGGTTCGTTTATGTAGCTAAGGATTTTTTTCCCCTGATCATTTTGAGGGAGTGGAAATTCTAATAATTTCTCCAGATTGCAGATTTGAGGTCTCAGTGGTTTGCCTGTAAGTCCCAAATTCAGTGGGGTTCTTTTTTTTTTTTTACACGAATGGTCTTCTAACTGTGTTAGTCTGTTAGCCATACCCTTGACCTTGTATGCCTTAGGTAACACGAACTCCCGGAATTGTCTTCTGTCCTATAAATTATAAATTCAACTATAATCCCACTGAGCCCAGGGAACTAACTGTGAGCAAAGAAGGGAGAGGAGGGGTAGGGGAGCTACCTACTTCCTTCAGTCAGCATGGAGGTTAGGTGCAGCGATGGCCTGGATTTAGGAGAAAACTAGCAAGTGATGGATTCAGTTTAACAGCTCCTCGAGACCTCGATACCAGGTGTAATGCCTCCACCTTCGGGGAGGGCAGGCTGCATTATGATTATTATTCCGCCCTCTGCGACAGCAAGAGTTAGTAAGGGCCTATCTGAAGTGTTTTTGCTTGTTGATCAGTTAATCAGAGTAAAGAGATAAAGGTCCCTGCATTTAGCATTCTTCTCCCCTCCACCCCTGCCCCGGATCATCTTTCTATAGGTGAGTCCTTTGGAGAAAACTTGCAAAGCAGGTAAGTTGAATGAAAGAAGTACAAATTATTTGGATTAATGACATAGTCTTCACTGTATAAGAATGAAGGAAAATTACCCATCTTCTTTTGAGTTTGAGGGTTATTAGTTGAGGGAATGATGCGGACATTTAGGTGGCAGGTGCTTATTTTTTTCTGGTGGGAGGTAGCCAGGGTTGGGTTGACATCTCAGTGTGACGGTGACCGGAGTCATGTGACCGGGCAGCCCTGTGGTAGATGGGATGTGGTGTGGAGGGCACAGAAAGTAACAGGGTGTGCTGCTCATGGGGTCACCGAGCACGTATTTGGCTTTTGATCTGTCTAGGCACTGCGTTAAATCCTGTAGTCACATCCTCGAGAGCAGGAAATAGGTAAAAATGCACAAAGTCACGGTAAAGGCAGTCATAGAAAGGACATCGGGGGCTCTGGGTGTGCTTGGGGCACACAGTGAGGTGACGGACTAGGTGAGTGGGCAGCGCTGGTTGTGAAGGTTTCCACGGGGAGACGGGAGGCAGTGGGATTCTGGGCCGCGAGCCTCATGGTTCCAAAGGCGGAAAGGTGTCGTGAGCCCTGGGTGTTTGAGGACAGCTGCGTCCCTATGTCTGGCTGGATGGCAGTGGGGGCTGTGCGAGTGGAGAGGCAGGAAGAAAGGAAGACAAAACATTTTGAGAATTTTAATGTGCATGCGGGCGGTGGTATTGTGTTAAATCCACACACATTGTTTAGAGAAAGGCCTGTTTTAACAAACCGAAGTGCTGTTCTTTTCGAAGAGCGGCTCTTCCACAGCAGAGTTAATTGAATTTTGCCACTTTCCTGGAACCTGTGGATTTCTTTTCCTAGAAAAAGGTGAACAGATTCCCCCAGCCCTGGGGAATGCTGTTTCACCTGTTCGAACAGCCTGATGTTTCAGGTGGAGTATGTGCTGTATGTACTGATCGTGACATTCAGCCTGGATTGTGAAATGCAAATTAAAATAACTATCGTTGTCATTTGGGTCTGTTCTAGTAGGGCGCTTCTGAGCTTTAACTTCTCAAAAAATATTTGGCCCGACATGCTGGTGGATTCTCAGGACCCAAAAGATGGAAAATGTAGAGTGAGTGGCTGTCGGAGAGGGACTGAGGTGGGCTTAGAGAGCTCAGCTTTGATTTGGAGGGAATATGAAGGATGTTTCACAATGAAAAATGTTCAGTTACATTGAAATTGTACTCTCCTAATTATACCTTGTACGCTTCACACAATCACTGCTTTTATTTTTAATCTTTACCTGAGGATAGGTTATTGATTTTAGAGAGAGAGGAAAGGAGAAAGAGAGGGAGAAATACATTGGTGCCAGAGAGAAACATTGATCGGTTGCCTCCCATACATACCCTGACCGGGGATCGAACCCACAACCTGGCTATGTGCCCTGACCTGGGGAACGAACAGTCTTCTGGTATACGGGACGATGCTCCCACCAACTGAACCACCCAGCCAGGGCCAATCACGGCTTTTTAATCTCATTTCCGCTTACTGAGAAGCAGGAAACAATTGTTTATAAAACAATTATAAGGCCTTTTGGGTCTTTTCTGATTTGAAGTCTTATATTCCTGGGGTGATTACCACCAAAGAGGTGGCATCTGTTAGCATTTGGTGGCGGCCAAATCCGAGTCCTGGAATCAAGCGCTTTGGTGAGTGTTCTAAGCATCAAATCTGGACTGGTTTCAGGTGGATTCCAAGGGAGGCAGTGAGAGAAGGGAAATCTCGCTTGCAAGGAAGAAGACTGTGATTCCCGAGACACTCCCGTGCGGCCTTGGGGATGCTATTTAATCTTTGGGAGACTCGGTTCCTGCCTTCCTGTGGTGCTGCCTCTTTCAGCGGGGCTCCAGTTTGACCTGTGACACTTTAGCTCTTCTTTGGGAATCCGAGGCCGACATGGCCGGTTTGCGTTGTGAGGCTTTGTTTGGGTGGTGGGCTTCAGGGCTCTCGGCTCAGTTGTTTTCTGAATTACTCTTATGTTAGAAATGTTTCCAATGAGAACAACGTATTAATCACAAATTGTAACAAGCTGCCAGGGGCCCTCACCCAGATATCTGGGCCCGGTGAGTATTTCCGAACCTGATGTTTATGTCTTATGTCGGCTCCAGGGACTGAAGGGGAGATGAGTAAGGTGGCATTCCTGAAGAACAAATCATAGAATGAAAATGGCCATTGTCACACTTATCCGTGGCTCTTAGCAAACAAGGATTCAACTTGCTTCTACCCATCAGGCCTCTGCGGCTTGCTTCGGAAAGGAAACATCTGTGAATGCATGCTTTCTTCCATGCCTGTTTGATGGCTTCTTACTCTAGGGAGGTGGAAAACGGGCCAGGATTTCTAGGGGATTTTTCACAATGGAGGGGCAGTGTGAGTGCCAGCCACTTACACAAGGCTCTCCTGGCGAGAATCAGAGGTCAGGAAAGTAAATGCTTTATCCCCTGAATGTAGGTTAAAATGCGTAAGGAACAGTGTCTCTACCCGTGGCTCTGGCAGAGGAATGCTGCGTTTTGGAGTTTTCTTTGATGTTCAGCAAGAACCCAGATCCCAGGGGAGAGAGCAGGGTGGGGAGGCTCCAACGTCTCGGGTGCTGGCTCGCCGCAGCTTTGCAGCAGGGACACCTGGGAGCAGGCTTTCCTGAGTCTGGGTTCTCCGTGACTCAGAGTTGAATGACTCGGTACACCTCTGCTTAGGCAAAGTCTGCTGTTTTCTTCCTCCTCTCGAGGGTGGAGCAATTGTCCTGGTTTGCTTGGGACTGAGGAGTTTTTCTAGATGCAGGACTTTAAGTGCTAGTAATTCTGAGGCAAACTGGGGCAGCTGGTCACCCTTCCTTCCAGTTCCCCCCTGCCTTTCTGTTCTCTCT
>PVIA01011766.1:0-42202 GCA_004024845.1 Tonatia bakeri
GTAGACACTAAAGAACTTATGACACATGGACATGAACTAAAGGGGGGAACGAGGGTGGGAGGGGATGGGCAGGGTGGAGGGGAGTGAAGGGGGAAAATGGGCCAACTGTAATAGCATAATCAATAAAATAAAGAATTAAAAAAAATTTGAAAATGTACATGTGTACTGCCCTTCTGGAAATGTCCTGTCTTATTAAAATGATATGCTTTCAATATCCCCCCTTATATTCAATTTTTAAAAAATGACATGGTGTCAGCACTTCCCTCTGAGCCCCACTACAAGTATAAAGATTCAGAGATTAAAAGATAGGTTTATATCTTTAAAACTAAACTATGGCAAATTATTGTATTCCAAATCCTGAGTAGTGATCCCTGGGTTTTGATGAAATATAAACATCACGGTATAGTTCCCTCTTCAGATTACTAAACAAATTCAGACACTGTTCATAAAATAAGATTCTTTCCAAGGAGTCTGTGTGGTGTTTGGTACTACAGATAATCTAGGATCACTTTCCATGTCTTCTAGAAATGCTGTAAGGGAAATTTATCCACTCCAGATATAGGTATTGGAACACTTACTTCTGGCATGATAGATGTCCTTATATGCTTTGCAGAGCAGACTATATTTCCATTTCTCCCTAATTATAGATACTTTTATCCTGTTCAATATGGTATAATAACAAAATTAATTCATGTAGTACTGATGTTTATTTAAAATACAGGGGTTTTTTTCCAGTGTTTTTCAAACCACCATCCCCCCCCAAAAAAATGTTTGCTTTTCTATCTTTTACATAAGGTTTGCTGTTTCCCTTGTAGAATTTACTGAGTTAAACTAAACACACGGTGGAATGATCAGAATTTAATTAGGTTTATTTGTTGTTCAGTTTCTTCCCTCTTATGAAGGAGTGATCCCTAGATTACTCAGAGACACGTGAAAATTAAAAAAAGAAACTACAGAGAGGAATTTTTGTTAATCATGTAAAGCACCTGTGCTTTTCCAAAAGCTGCAAATCATTCCTTGTCTTTATTATGATGAGTTAACAAGATGAATTCATCTCTAGAACTCTATAAAACCTAAAGTGTGATAAATGGCCCCAAGAATATAACCTCCCCTGGATCATACTTGTTATTTAGAAATTCTCTGGGGAAACTAGAATCTTATAGAGGTATTATTTGCATCCTGCTTATTCAACTAGAGGATTTAGTCTCCTCAGGAGAACTGAATACTGATGGTAGGCTGCGAGCTGATCATTTTAATCTGGAAGATTTTTCATAAACCAAGGAAATTGAGTTTTAGTAATTGAAGCAGATTTTCCATGTGTATCATGTTTTTGTATTTCAGTAAGTGCTGAACTGTACAGTAAACACAGCAACTGGAGAAAAATTCCTAGTTTTGAAAATATCCACTGGATTTAAGTATTGTCATTTACCCTAATGAACTCTTAAGCATATGCTCATTGCAATTAATATAAAAGATTTTGTGTAAATGTGTCTAAAACATATATTTTATACAAAAAACATAAACCAAATTTTATATGATTGTATCCTTAATATTTCAGTGACAGCTGACATATAATATTAGTTTCAGAGGTACAGCAGGTGATTGGACATTTGCATACCTTACAAAGTAATCACCCCATAATTCCAACAGTACCCATCTGACACCATACATAGTTACTACAATATTATTGACTAAATTCCTTATGCTGCACTTTACAATCCCCTATTATTATAACTGGCAATTAGCAAATTTTAATCATTTTTACCTATTCACCCTTTCCCCAATCCAAAATCATCTTCTATAATTCTCTAACACTTGGGTATCAACCAAGACTCATTTAGCATTTTCATATTAAAATAAGTTTAAATTTATCATCTACAGATACCCATAATTAAAGTAGCCTATATCTGAACTAGCTATAAGAATGTTTAATATTCAGCTTAGTATTGGCATGTACAATTTGTGAGTTCAACAGAAAATTTTTCAGTCTCTCTACACTTCCTAACCGTACAGACTATAGACAAAAATACTACGGCACTGAGGTGAATGACTGTTTTGACAAACATTTGTGACACTATCATGGGAGATCTGAAACACCATATATTTAGAGCTGTGATAGCGGTTTTACTTTATAGTTCCATCATTTCAAGTTCCAAATAGAAGCACATCAGCAAACAAGAATGAAAGTTGATTCAGTATTGTTGGCAGATGTGAGAAAACATCATCACTTATCATATGAAAGCCTTAATTGGCTTTCTCTTGAATCACACAGACATTATGTTCCTGATCTGTTTAAAAATGGGTGTTTAATACCAAAATCTTTGAGTTATTGTTGATTGTTTTCTCTTTTCTGGTAACATTCCCACCAAGCAATCTGTAAGAAAGAGCGGATGCAGAGGTGTTGGGTGAGGTACTATTCGGTTTCCATGTGGGAAACCAAGAAAAGGGTTTTCTGAACTCTACACAGACTATAAAATCAGTTACTACAAATGAATTCTCAAGATTGTGTATTTCATGTATTTTTTATTTTCTATCTATTTGTGGATGCTCAATCAAGGTTTATATATATTCATTGATTTTTCAAGTCTGATTAGCTTTAAAAAACAACTTGAATTTTATGCTCATTCCCCCAAAAATGTTACCCACAATTAACATTAAAGTCATGATACCAAAATGACTGGTGGCAGAGCCAGATTTACAAGTCAAATACTATCAGGGCAAAACTATGAACTCGACTACATATGCAGGTATGGTGGGTTTCAGGATAAATTGGTGCATTAGGCCAAAGTTAACAATTTGAGGGGGGCATCAATCAACTGTAGGTATAAATATGATTACCTGTTTTTTAGTTCAGGAAACTGTGTTGTTATGCGAACACAGTAAGTGGAGGAAATAAAGCCATGAAAGAACGTGCCACCGGTGTCAGGTGAAAACACACACGGCGATACGTAACTCTCCAAAGATCACTTCTTTTTCCTGCTTTTGACAGTTAGCCGGATAAAGTGGTCTATCATTAAGTGAACAAGCTAGAAAAATCCTTTAGTCAAAAGGAAGACTTTGTTAGGGGAAATGCAGGTTTGCTCAACATGAAGGTAGTATGGGTGAAAGTCATTCCTGTGGTCTCTAATACTGTTCTCTTAGAGTCAAAACTACTGTGATACATGACAGTGTCAAATCCTGGGCCTTGGATGAACCCCTGAGGGTTGTCTAGTCCATCACCTTGCTGTTAGATACGATTGCTTTAGACCATTCCCCAAGGAAGGTACCACATTCCTCTGCAGAAAAGAAATTGGACTCTTGACAAACAAAACCAAGTATTTAAATTTGTTATACACATATACTGTTATTATAGATATTTGATATATGTATAACACATAACCAGATATATTTGGAAATAATAAATTTCCAACCAAAAAAAGTTCACAAATATAAGATCAAGTATGTCTCCAGGGGTTTTTTCCTTCCCATTTTATTCTTTTGCTTTCTACTGTATGAGTTATCTTCCATCCCCATTGTGCTTTTATTAAAAATGTTAATACTCACCATTCCTGGAATTTCCCAGGCTTGGGTCTTTAAACATCTATTACAAGCATAATCTCTGTAACCTACTAATGATTCACAAAAAATCTCAGGTTAGTAGTTTCCAGACACCCATGCCAAGAGTCTCACATGCCCTTGGGTCTGTAGGCAGTCCTGCAACATGCTCACACTCGCCTCAGTGCCCCCACTGCTCCCTACCTCACTTCTCCTGCTGCCTTGCACACAGCCAGCATTTCCATAGTTCTACACCCTTCCTATCCTTCCTGCTTTCCCTCCCAACACTAACTTCCCATGTGTGAAAGACATTCTACTGGAAGGATGACCTACTGCAGCATTTTATAAAGTCATTTTAAACACATTTGACATAAAGACATCTGCCCACAGCAGGTAAAGCAAACGAGTTTGAGATCAAAGACATACATATCATTGCAAACCCGATCATGGCTAAGTTCTTAACCTGTCTTTATCTCACACCCATTTGCAGCACTTCTGCTGTCTCTACTCCCCCACCCTCCTTGTTAATATTTGAACATTTTATTTAATGGGTATCCCTCACAAAAGGAATAGTTCCACCCATATTATATACTTTTGCTTGAAGACACAGTAATTCTCAGGGACAGCAGTTGCCAAGAGAAGCAACTGGGAATCTAGTGGTAATTCATAAGTAAAGATCTGTCTTGTTTTTCTGCATCAGATAACTTTGCTGGAGAGGGCACTAAACTGGGTTCTAGTTGCAACTGCACCATAATCCAAACCATAACCATGGGCAAGTCATGTAATTTGTCCAGGCATCCATCCGATGAAAAAAATTAAACTATGTGACATCTAAGGCCTCTTCCTCCCTTAAAAATCAATGATTCTATTACTTTTTTTAATTAAGTAAAATTTATAAGGCTGGCCTATCAAAGGAAATTGCTGTAAAAATTAAAAATTATAGTGAAATATTTCAACCATGAAGCCATTTAAATGTCAGAAATGTGGATATTTGGGGAATATTTCTAGCCAGCCATAATCACTGCATTTTTATTTTTTCTATGTGCATTTGATTAAAGATGATACATCAGTAAAATTCTCTTTTTATATGTATTCTATTGGTGATGCCAGTTAAAATTTAAATTGCTTATTTTAAAAGTTGTTTATAATGTCAATGCATTCTTAACAAATGCCTAAATGATAGTTGCTAGGAGAGAGGCAAAAATGCCAATAAATGGTCTTAGAAATTTCTGTAATATCTAATTATGTATAGATTCAGACTATTCATGCTTGGCATAGAAGTAACTGCTGAAAATTAGAATGGTCTGACCAATATATGCAATGAAGTGGACAATTTTAACCCTTTTCTTAGAAAATGGCTTTTTATTATGAGCATTTTTAAGTGATACATTTAATCCAAAATCTTTGACACTTCCTGAAAACCATTAAGTTCTCAAACACTTAATTTCATTGTTACAGTAACACAAAAGAACCTCTACATTCTTTGTCACTAATTTTTCTTGCACTGTATTGTACAAAGATTTAAACATGTGTGTGCATGTGTGTGTGTGTGTGTATTTGTGCGTGCACGCGGAGCTGTGGGGGCAGTCGATGGGGCTGTATGAGAAAATGCCAGCCGGGACCACGTACTGTTTCTCCTGTTCCTTGGTCGCTGTCTCTCAGCACCAGTACCTCGACCTGCATCCTTTCTCTCTTCAGCACATACACATGCACACTTAGTCATACTTCTTTCAGAACGAATAGAAAGAAAACCTGATGATTTGAGGGAAGGATTATATACTTGAAACAGTATGAATTTTGTAGTGGTGGAAACTTTTAAGAAGTGTTTTCTAGTCACTTCTTAAATTTAAATTCTTAAATTTAAGTAAGAATTTTCTAGTCACAGGAAAATTTATGGAAGAAGCAAGTATTTTAAATCCCAATTTCTGGAGCTAAATATAGTATAAAAACTATTATACAAGGATATGATCCATACATACTTGATCTCAGTCCTCTTTTGCTAAGTCTGTGATGCATCTAAGTGCTATTGCTTAACAAACTCCAAGAGAACTCATCTTAGAATGCCATTAAGGATATGTATCTACAATGCTAGAAACCTGATTATGCTATAGTGTTCAGAAAAATATTCTTCATAAGTAGATTTATCCTATTTCTTCATTACTCTCCATGTCTATCTGCTTCCAACAGAATTGTATATAATCAAGTTATTTCCATTCACATTTATAAACCCTGATAAAAGTATGGAAATATTAGTTTTCTGATTCAAAGTACATTTTGAATAGACTGTAGAATATCTTACTAATCAAATCTTTTAGCAACACAAATGTCAGCCATAGTTTTTGTATAAAGGCACTGAATTCATCACATTATTAAATTCTAATACAAGCTACCTATATTTTTCCCAGTATTGTGTCCTACAATAGACCTAATAAACTCTAAATTAAATAAGACAGCCAATGAGAACTAAGAACATTTGTTAACTTAAAGTAATTTAAAACACTGCCATTAGCTAAGTGCTTGATGTATCAGGCACTAAGCACCCATCTCACCCTCTGAGGTAGGTACTGTAACTATCACCATTTTGCAGATAAGAAAGCTGAAACATTAAGAGTTTAAATAATTGTCCATAAATTCTAGTTCCACCTCTATAATGAAGTCATTTGTCTGGTTCTGAATCACTGTCCTACACCATACTCTGGCAGTATACTTATATTTGGGTGTTCTTTGCTTTGCTGCCATAAAAATGCAGCCATGCATCTTAATCATTGAAAAGATTTGACTCCAGGTCCTAGCACATGTAATAGCATGCAATTTTCAGTGTAACTCTGGAAGTATCCAAGAATATTTTGCTCAATTTCCAAGCTCTTCAAGTTGCATTCAAGCCCTTCAATGCGCTCCACTCCCGCCTCTCAGTGCAAATTGTGTCACTGGGGCAAGGCGATAATCGTTACTTCCAACATCAGTCACCGTCACTAGGCCCAGTGGTTAAACAGTTGTTCTCAGTCCCTGGAGTGCATTAGAATTTCCTGGGATACTTGTTAAAAATGCATGTGCCTGGTCTGCCCCAGTGATCTATCTCTGGCATAGGGATTCAGGTTTCTGCATAGTAACAATCCTTGGTTATTCTGATGCAAAATTCTTGAGAAATCACCCTCTGGGATGCAGCTTAAAGATGCACAAGAAAAATGAAGGGCAACAGTGGTTTCTGAACACACAGTAAGAGTTTTCAAAAATTCCTCCCCAGTTCTGAACTGTATATACTTAGCAATTCCAGAATCATGCTTAAAAATTTTCATACATCCCCTGGGAATGAAAAAACCTAATGTAATGAAGAATGACACAGCCCATAGATCATGAACTCCAAAGCATGCATTCAGGAGATGGCCAAGAGCTAACATGGCCCATTTGTATTATTTCATCAATGTGGAAAAGATGCTGCTGAGAGCAGAGAGGATGTTCTCTCTCGTACGCACAGAGACAGAGTCTGTAGCTGGTCCCTCACCAGTTATGAATAGATGGTAAGAATTACACATGATTACACCACTCAGGAAAGTGAGAGGAAGCAACAGATGGGTTGTCTTTATTCAGGGTGGTTGATCTGCTGTGATCAGAAACCAGAGAATTTAAAAACACCAGGGAGTACAAACCTGCATGTGAGGTATGGGAGACAATGGGCAGCATGCTAGATGTCACCACTGAAAATGAGGCCATCCAGCACAGCCAGGTCTGCAAGCCATGCAGAGAATACCAACCCCCTGTGGGAAGCTTTCCAAGTTGTATACATACACCTTAAACTCTTACTCAGAATGTGCCACATCCACACCGCATGAACAGCACATGTCCCCACAAAAAACATGCTCTGTGAAGAGGGTAGCAACAGATGCATGAGACACAGCAACCTGCTATGAATGCTTGTCTCTCTAAGAAGGACCATTTAGGTATTGGTTTGTGAAAGTATCTCTGTGGCTGCCGCATTTTCAGTCTTTTAAAATATATGTTTAAAATACCCTAAATAGTCAAGTTTCCATGGGATCACTTTGGACTATTTGAAAATAATCCCAAACCATTTTCTAAAAAATGTTTTCATTTCCTAGCATACCTACAAAAACCACATCCGCTTTTTGCAGTGTGAAAAACTATAATAGGAAAAACAAGTAATAAACATAGATGTCATAATCTATAATAAAACTCTTAGCTGTACAAAGATTATATAAGAATATGACAAATAGTACAGATTGCTGATACATAAGAGAGAATATACACTGGTTTACAGCAAATGAGAACAGAAGATGGAGGATAATTCTTCATCCCACTTGACCCCACCTATGGCATAAACTTTACTTGGAGTATAAGAGACAAAAAATACGGAAAGAATATCAGGAGGCAAAACAATTTAAGCTGATGCAAAATTTTAAAAGAAATATATATTTGATATACATAAAATGGGGATGATTCGGGCAGTGTAATCAAGATTAATGCAGTTCAGTTGGTAAAGAAATCTGAGTAAATCTTCCCTAACCATGTCTAGATAGGCAATCCTGAAAGCCATTTTTAGACATCTCTGCCAGCCTCCTTCCAGCTTCCCCCTCCCTGTCCCTTCCCAACTTCCTCTGACCTTTGAGGCAGGAGCATACTGAGCAAATTCACCAATATTTACCACTCTCCAAACTCAGGTATCTCTGTGCTGTCCCATTCTGGGAGAGCGAGGACCAGAAACAGCTGCATCTCACGTGTACCTGGTTTCAGACTAACCTGAAACTATCGCAGGAACTGCACTGAACAGGCAATATGTTATCTGGCTGCTATCTGCTCTAATGCTTTAGCATCTGGTCACATATATTATTTAAAATCAGACAAATACATAAATTGTTCATTCAGCTCAGATAGCTGGGTGATAAGCACCTGGTAAACACCAGGGGAATATAGCTAGGTATTCATTTGAATTGCAACAGACCAACAAATATGAATATGATTTGGGATATCATAGAATCAGTTGTCAAAATGGAAATAATATTGCTTTTGCTGGGAAGGAAAAATTGAAAACAGTGAAAATGCACCTAGAAAAAATTGCAGGGAGAAACTCAGTGTGTCAGGTTTCACCTGTGTAGGCAATTGATACACACAGATAAAGACAGAACCCTATGACTGTATAAAAACAGTCTGCAGGATGACTCACGATCACATGAGCCCATTTGAACTCATAATGATCAATACCAATCAGAAGCTGATGACACACAATCCACCCTTTATTCTCATGTCTTATCCTAGAGGTTGACATTTATTTCAGAATTCATACATTTTTAAAGATGCTTGACTATTGGGATAGAAACTGATCTATTTGGCTTACTTTATGTTAAAAAAAGGACTTGTTTCAGCCCACATGAATAAACTGATACCTAACCAGAATTCATCAAAACAGGTTTCCACTGCATCATTTCATAAAAACAGATGATATATTCTCCCACCCATTCAAATGATAAAACATCTGGGCCATAAATTTAATCTTACCATTGATATATCTACACAAAATTATTTTGCTATGGACTATATTTAGTCACTAAATGGATTAGCCTGTGTACATAAAATTACCTTCATAATTATCAATAGAATTAAGGTTAAATAGATGACTAGCATGAGAATCCTAATATTTGAAAACTATTTTACATACCACACACATAACTTTATATCATTTGTAAGTGCCAAGATGATTTTAAAGGACCTGCTACATAATAGGCATTAAACACATGTGCCAAATAAATAGGAGAAAAGGAAGGAAAAGGAGGCAGAGAGAAAGACCGGTTGGTTATAAAAGAAACATTGATCAGTCATGTCTGCCTTATGAAAAATTCCTGAGTGATTTAATTGTAGATTCATTAGCAATATAGAGAGCTCAACATTTATCATAGACTTCAGTGGTAAGTTTTGATTCAGGGAATAAAGGTGTTTCTCCTCCTGGTGTGTGTGTTGTGTATACTTTACTGAAAGTATGTAATGAAAGGAGGAGGAGAGTGCAGGAATGATAATCGAGGAGAAAAAACAATTCAAGTGGATGCATTATCACAGCAAAAACAAAGTAACTTATAGTAAACTTAAAATGCCATCATTCCACACTCAGTGAAGAAAACGAATATTCAGAGTTTCCTAAATTACTCCTCAGCAAGAAATTCAGGAAGACTTATTTTTATAATCTACAAGATAGCCATTACCTATTTTTGTTATATTGTGTCTGCAAAATACTCAACACTTTGTACACTAAACTAGTTATTGCACCCAAGAGCATAATGTTTAGTTAATGTTCAGATATGAGTTATCTATAACCACTTCTAAACCCAATACTTTAGAAACTGAGGTATTTATTACATTGACCATCTCAGGGTCCAGAATATGATAACAGATTTCAAGTTAACTGTGAGTTCCGTAATGATGGCTGATTTTCCTCTGAGATCACCTCACTACAGAAAGATTGATGTGGTTTCTGCCCTTAAATGACACTTCGTATTTCACTTGAATACATATTAGGAGAACATAATTGATAATTTTGCAGCATATTTAAAGTAATTATTATGTCAGAGTCACCTTATGAGATTTTAAAAACACAGGTGCCCAGCCTCTAACCCAAGAGAGACAGATGGTTAGAGGTCAAAGGAAGCAATTATTCTTAAAAATTTTCTCAGGTGAGAGTTTCTCACTTGCAGATGCAAAGCTGCAGCACAGTCACAATGACCGTGGAAGCCAAAGCCTCACCTCCCATGTGGCCCCTCCAGCTAGCGGGGCATCTCAGAGGAGAGCTGCGCCCAGGCCAGCTCCACCATCTGCTGTGGGCTCACCTGCTGCTGTCCACCAGCAGCCAGGTCTCATGGCCCAGATGACAACCACTGCAGCTGGGGTGGCTGTGGGCTCTGCTGTGGGCCACAGCCACACTCTGGGTTATGCCATCACATGGGGCTTCAGTGGAGGAAGTCATGCTGAGACCTCAAGGCCTGACATCACTTACCAGGAGCCTCAGAGGACTCAGCCTGCACATCATCATCATCATCATCAGCAGCAGCAGCAGCAGCAGCAGCAGTTTGGCCCTTGCCACTGAGATGAGAGTTTTTGGAGTGTGCACAGCACCAGAGTGACCTTAAGCTTTGTGAGGGTTTCAGTGAGGTGCTGGAACAGTGCAGACTTGCAAATGGATTAGCCAAATCAGGAAATTCATATTGAAGAAATGGAAAATTATCTCTCATGACCAAGTTTGGTATATATTTCATACCAAAGTTAATTTAGTATGAAAATATAATTGATAGTGAAAGTATGAAACTACCAGTCAAACCTCTATCATTAATAGTCTCCTTGCCTTAAAACAGCAATGGGGGACAGTGTTCTTACTACACAGAAGTTTGCTGAGGTGGTATTGAGTCTGGGGCTGGGCAAATGTTTGCGTGGCCTCCTGAAACCAGCTTTTGTGATGTTACTGTTTGTGAATCGATTAGAATAAAGTGATTTTCTTCCAAAAAAAATAAGTAAGATAAAACTTTCTGAGGTGATACTAATCTAATACAAAACTAGGTTTAAGGAAGTCATCATTATTTTCATGATTAAAAAAGAAAAAATAGAGCTCACAGAATAGAAGTTTTATGAATTATACATCCAGACTAAGGGACATAATCTCAGGTTAAATGGAGCTAACTGTGGCTCAAAAACTTTGTGTGGAACTGTCTGAGAATGAGATTTTTCCATCTGTCAAACAATACTGGAGCGTTTATTTACTGCCAGGCACTATCATATAAATCTTTGGAAAACAGAGCTTAACATAATCTTAATGAATTTATATTATGGTGGGGAGAGAGATCATAAGAATTTTTTATAACAAAAACCTAAAAACAGGAAAAGTTTTCAATAACCTTGTTACCAACAAGCACTATGAAGATGACAAATGGAATAAATATTGTAAAAGGTGAACGCAAAGATGTGACTTAGCCCTGGTGAACAGAGCTATTTGAGAACCTGGAGGGAAGTGGTTCAAGCAAAAGGAAGCTAGTGCCAAGGTCCTGAGATGGGAAGAAAGTGTGTGTCAGAGGAACATCTAAAAGGGTGATGTGGAGACCTTGGGGCGCCACTGGGAGCGTGTAGGGTATTCAGTCTGAGAGGCAGGTGGGCCGTGTCAGCTCCTGCAGGAGCTTGCAGGTTGTGGGAAGGAGGGTGCATCATTCCACCTGCACTGGGGAGCAAGCCGTAAGATGGTTTTAAGCGATGAGGAGGAGGTCCACCCACCTTTGGATGTGCCACTCTGGTTGCTGGGTAGAAAGTGTCCTGGGGAGGGGATCAAAACCAGAGGCAGGCCCCCCACAGATGATGACAGTGGTGTGGTGCTGAGATTCTAACTGGCCCTCTACATGGCACAAATAGTGATTTTTATTCATCATTCTCTCAGGACAAAAACTCCAAACTGCAAGCCTTAAAGATGAGGTGGGGTGGGATGATGTGATTTATAAATCACTTTCATAAGTGTACCTGATGTTTCAATCCCAACAGCTTCCAATCTAGGAAAAGCTTATACAGCGGTTTCTGCTAGCTACGGTAAATTTTCTATCACTATGTAAAGTTGAAATCTCTGAAGTTTCTGAGTCTTAGAAATTTTGGTGAATTTTTAGTTCTATAACTGAATGAGGTTAGGTTATGTTAATGCTACAAACATTAGATTCTGAATTGCTGTTTGAAGCTGAAAGTTGACCTTCTAAATTGAATTAATTTCTAAATACAAAGTATTTCTCCTGTTACTACCAATTACATTCCGCTTGTCACTTACTGGGAAAGCAATCGGTATGCAGGGTCGTCTGACCCACAGAACAAAGAGAAGGAATGTTGGGCTGGGAGGGCCCTGGTTTCAACATAGGCTGCGTGTCTCTGAACAACCTGGGGAGATCTGCTCAAATGCCACCAAAGGGATTTCACCCTTTAGGGAGATAGAACACCAAGGACTAAGCTCTGAGTTCATGGCAGTTGCTATCTGGTATTTAATAATTGATTTTGTTTTAAGCGAATGTTGTCAAAAAATCTTTTGAATTCTTGTGTTCAGTTCTTAACTTCTGGCTGCATATTGTCAGCAAGCTTAGTTTTCCTGAGGAACGGGGACCAGGTGTTACATACGGCTCATGGGTCTTATGCCTGTTAGGTTGGGAAATACATCCTAGGAAGTCAGTAAATAACTGCTGAACAAACTAACAGTTAATAGAATACAGTCCCACTACTCCAGAGGCCAAGAATAAAATAAAATAGCCTTTAAAATATTATTGAAGTAATGTTAATGCATATAAATCACACAAGATATACAATATTTTGTCAACAACAGATACATATCGAAACATTTGCAAACAAGATTTATTAATGAGGAAAATTTTCTGGGAGAACTCATCAAAAGTACTATTTCAAAAAGAAAAGTTTTAAGTATATGAAGTGGGCATGTTTTGTAAATAATGAAGTTTGAAAAGGGAGAACCTGATATTAGGAAATAAAAAACCACAATTCTTTCTGTTTCACAGTGATGATCTCAACAGTATTTTTGTCACAGCCCTTCTAGCCGACCTGTCCCCAGAATGCCACTCCAAATCACTGCCTAGCTCAAGACGGCCAGACAAAGAACTGACCCAGTGGATCACATTATGAAATTTCAGAAAGTCCCCTCTGTATCTCTGTCTATTTATTCAATGTTGGCAACCCTAATACAGAGTCTAGCACTGCTGTTCCTGGTCTCCTTCAAAATTCTAGAACCTTGGAATCCTCTTATTTCAAAGATAGAGAACTGGAATAAGGCATCAATGACAGGAAATGTTGATCCTTTCCTTGGTTTCTTCAAGTTTTAGAAGGTTTTTTCATATTGTTATATTTAAGTGCAGATGGCTATATGACATTGTAATAAGTCATCTGTGGTATTTTGAATGAGTTTTTCTTGGGGGGGCACCTTTTAAAATGTCAAGCATTGTCTTCAGGAGATAATTTGATAAAAGATAAAGTAAAAATTCATGTGATGTTATTCAGAAGTTATATTTAATTTTCTCTAGAGGTCAATTAAAGTGTTAAATATATTGCCAAAAAGAAAAAGTCAAACCTCCATTGGCTTTATTTATACCAGGAAGAGTCCACATTATTACATGTATTTCATCTTTATGAAATACATGTATTAATGTATCAAAGAGAAAGCAGAATAAATCTTATCAAGTACATTTGATGATTGCTGATGAGTTTGTTTTCCATTTTCACACATAAATGAGTACACGGATTGAAATTCCACATAGTAGATATGGCAGAGTATCTACTCTGCCATAAAAAGTGGCTCTCAAACCTTGGCATGTCTCAGAACCATCGGTAGTTCTGGTTAAAATGCAGGCGCTGGCCCTGCCTGGGGTGGGGCCCAAGAATCTGCATTCCTCACAAGTCCTCAGGGGATGCTGGAGTTGATGGTACTGAGGACCACAGGAATGCTTAGCCATCCCCTGCTTTTCTTGAGCAATAATTTTTTTTAATTTGTTATATCCACAAGAACAATGTCTTGAGAAAAGCTTTCATCAACCTTCAACCACATTCCTGTGCAGCTCTGCTAGGCAAACCAAACTGACTTAAATGCAAGCAAAGCGTTTATCTGAGCCTCTTTCTCTCTAAAGCCAAGAAGACTAGAACATACCCAATCCCACCTTTTCTTCTATTCTTGGATCTCCACTTTTCCTCCAGGTATACTAGCTATCCTCTCATCCCTCCATGCCTAACTTAACCTTTATCTATTTGCAGACATAGTGTGACAATATAGAGAGAAGTAGGCAGAGGAATGTAAGGCAAGTTACTGAATTGAGCCACAATTTCGCTCCCAAAACAAAAACAATAGCTATTTCTCCCAGCTACTGTTACTCATTAGATGAAATGCTATGTGTGTGGCATCAAGCATAATGCCCAGCACACAGGATGCCTCCTCTCCCACTGCCTGCAAAACAAGCTTCCATCTTTCTAGGACTTCCAGACTCTACATGTCATTACATGAGTCTCCCCATCAACTGTAAGTGGCACTCTCCCCAAACACCCCAGAGTGTCCTGGGCAGAGAGTGAGAGAATGAAGGTGCCAGGAGGGGCTCTCAGATCTTCAGAGGGCAGAGGGACACAAGGGGGATGGACGGGTGCTTGCCTGAATGACAGGCAAGGACCAGAGGTCAGAGCTGTAGAACTTTGTAGTCACTGTTGCCCCTCAGGCTAAGAAGGTTTTGCTGCAGGTAGTGGCGCCATCTGACAGAACACACCGGCGGGGGGGGGGGGGGGTGGACAAAGGATACATTGCTAAAAGGCAGGTGTTACTTTGTTCACCTATTCGTAACTCACGGTTGTCTGTGCTGATGCTGTGCATCCACGGGACACGCTAGCATATTCAGTTTCCATGAAGTCCATGCATGAACCTCAAATAGTCACACCTTCAAGCCAAAGGGGGAATAAATACCTTTCTCAGATTTTCATTCACCCTTGAGACAGTATCACAATAATCTATGCATTCAAGTAATCAGCCCAGCAAGTTTGACGAGCACTACAGTGGCAGTTAGGGAATGTCACCCAGGTGCCATCTCTAATAAACAACGTGGTCTTGAACAGACTTCAGCAGTTTCTCATGTCTATTACCCTCATCAGTGAGGTGGACATGATGCCACATGGCTCACCTACATTTCATCGTTATTACAATATATGACAAATGCTTCAAAAAGTCAAACAAGGGCAAGTATAATGCTGGTGGTAAAGTTGAACCAAGTATTATTACCTAGAATGGAGTCAATTCTCAGCTTCCATGTATACCGTATACCAAGAATGTGTTATTATATTCCCATAATACCTTCACTTAGCATTCATGAGGCTAGTAACATAAACCCTCCTGCTGACACAGCCTGTGACAAAAATTCAGGTTTTCCACTTGTTCCACTGTGTTATAAATGTTTTTTTTTTCCTGAGTACTTTTCTTACTAGCTTATTTGTATAAAAAAATGATAATTACTTTTCAACTTATTTCACATGTCAGTAGGAGATTACCACATGGAAGATAGATATTAAAATAATTAAATATTAAACTTTTTAGGAAGAAAGAGTAAAAAGGTGGACTTCCTGAGATCTTGCCACAACGCTACCTGCAGAATCAGCACATTAGCTCTCTCAGAACTGTGGAGCCCTTTGCAGGACCTTCTGATGTTGGGGTTGACCCTCCAGCTTGAGTCAACCTACTCTCCACCCCTCGCAGGCCCACATAATAAGAATTCTCCCCACAAAAAGTTTCCATATCGCTATACACAAACCCCTGGGAATAGCCCCTCTCTTGCCTGGAAGTGGAGCTGCAATATCGCATTTGACCAGTAGGGGCTGCCATCCAAACATGGGTGACTTTCCTTCCAGTCTGAACGGAAGTTCAAGGTCTCAAGCTTTGGGAGATAAAATCTGGGTTTCGAGTTTGATAAAGTCTTTCACAGGGGTTATCTAGAATTGATCAGTTCTGAAGGCTCTAATTTCTGTTCAAGCTAACTTGAAACAACAAGGCGGCCTGAGAAGCACCCGACTTGGATGGGCAGTTTATGAAGCAGATTTTCACAGGTGTTACCTCTGTGCTGCAAACCTAAACAGCCCCCTAGTGTAATCACATCTATGCCGGAAGCACACAAAAACTGCAACCAAAGACGAAAAGAGAGCAAACTCTGTGAAGCTCATGGCTCCCCCAGGGCTGTTTTGATGTAGAGATCTCTGTGAATGCTCATCAGATCCTCAGTGTGTGAGGTAGGACTTTGGGAAAAGTTAAAGATGAAGGTAATAAGACACCATATCTATCCATACTGACATATTTGTAAAGCATTCAAAACACTTGCAGGAAATTCCATGTGACCCCCCCAGCATACTAAGGGACTGAAATAGCTCTTCCAGATAAACTGCAGTCCAGATAAACAGTACACACTTGGGCAGTACAGTTAGTTTTGTTAGAATATTGACCACTAACAAAACCATTAAAAAAACAACTCAAAGAATGGTCCCCATGATGGAGAGCCAGTTAGGTTCTGTTCAAGAGCATTACACCATGAATATGCAATACATCAGAATAAATTATAAAAGGCAGTAAATGATGGGTGTATAAGAGGAAAGCCAATAAGGTTTGTATTCCCAGTAGTTTACTAGAAAATAGTCTCAAGGTTCATCCTCAGGCTTCAGCCAGTTACTGAATGGAAATGAGACCTTGTATAATTAGGGCTCTCCAGAGAAACAGAGCCAATAGAATGTACATGCGTATGGAGAGAGAGAGATTTTAAGCCATGGACTCACAAATTTGTAGAGGTTGGCAAGTCCAAAAGAGGTCATCTGGGCAGAAGGCTGGAGACCCAGGAAAGGGCTGATCTTGCTGGTTGAGCCCAAGGACAGTCTGCTAGCAGCACTCCATCTGGCTCAGAGGTCAGTCTTTTTATATTGAGGCCTTCAGTTGGCTGAGACCCACCTCATTTTAAGTTAATTACCTATTTAAGGATGTATCTCCAAGTACAGCCACGTTCCTGTGTACTGGGGCTTAGGACTTCAACATGTGAACTGGGGGAAGGGGGACACAATTCAGCCCATTACAGATCTGAATAGATATTATGATGATAGAGACTTAAAAAGAGAAAGAAAGAGGTGGGAGAGGTTGGTGAAAACCTGTGTTCCTTGGTGCAATAATTCCCCGAGTGTGGTCTCGGGCCCAGTGGCATCAGCACCACCCAGGAAGCTGTTAGCAATGCAGATTTTCAGACCCCACCCGAGATCTGCATCTGTGAGTGGGCTCAGCTTTGGACCTTTTTTTTATTTAATTGTTGTTCTAGTTCAGTCTGTTTTAACAAGCCCTCCAGGTGATCCCAAAGGAAGCTGAAGTTTGAGAACAACTCCCTTAGAAGTTGGTTGATTACAAAAACAAGGCCACATGAGAAATTTTCCAGCCGACATAGATCTAAACATTGTTTAATCTCTGTGTTTTCTTTAAAGGTATAAACTGAATCATATTTTATTAATGGGCCTTGGGATCCATTCTACCCTTACAAATTGTAACACAAGCGAGAGCTCCAAGGATAAGCATGGTGACAGCACTGCCAAGGAGCCTGGCCTCTGAGCACAGATTTCCAACAGCGTAAAAGTGAAACTGTGGGTTCCCAATAAAATTAATTTATCAAATACCAGGGCAGTTTAATTGCTGTGTCTGGTCGAAAGCCTCAATTACTTTATGCAATTCCCATGAATGGCAAGCTAAATTATAATGGTTGGACTTAGCAAAATGCATGCTATGCTCCTTCTTAAAAATGAAAAACTAGAAATAGAACTGTTAAGTGGTCACTTTTGAGCAAGGATCAAATTTTTGCTCCACTTGGCCCCAAACACCTTTTACAGCCTTGCAGCATTAGCAAATACACTGGCCTGCAAAGCTCTGGCCATGCCTCCCACCATACCCTTGGAGAAGCTACACTGAGCATCAGAAGCAAAATGATTGACTTCACTTATGAGTTATTTCCAAGCCTCAGTGGACAGTGAGGTCTATAAGGATACACACAACCTGAAGAAGGCAGCTTTCTCTGAGGCATATATGCTATATGGAGGCCAGGTACATGCCTCTAAAGGTAGAGGTTATGTCCAGGAAGCTTTCCTGCCTTGTCTAACGCAGTCCTCAGAACAAAGATTCAGATAATGCATCACACTGCATAGTACAACCAGAGCCAACACTCATAATTATTTATATGTTATGGGGCAAGGATTGCCCATACCTTCAGGAAAAAAGATTACTGGTGGAGCCTAACTCTTTATATTGGCTATCAAGAAAAAGGTGTTGAGTGGTCCTTTTGATTGGACTTGGACCTAGATATACTTTCTTTGTGACACTCTGCTACAGAATAACTGTAATCTTAATATATTTGAGCAGGGCCAATGGAAGTAAGCTTCAGGACTGCTTAGAAGTCATAGTACTTCACTGTATCCAGATGGAATAGAGAGCATTTTCATGCTGAGCAATTATATCAAGTTTATTGATGGAGAAGTTGATGTTTGTCTGGTGCCACAAAAATAAGAGCAGTCCCTCAGCTGGAAGCTCATGTTCTACACAAACGGCCTGGTAATCCACATTCTTTTTCACTCCTCCATGACTCACTCTTCTCCAGGTTTATCACTAGAACGCCCCTGGGGTGATTTGTTACCTGTGACTACTCATACTGTGTGAGGCTCTCCCATTAATAATAAGTGAAATCCACTTAAATTTAGCATCAGGAACTCTCTTGAAAGGAAAATAAGTTTATGAGAAGCCTAAAAAATACACATAGGAACAGACAACAGTACAGTGATTACGAGGTAAGGCGGGGTGGGGGGATGTAGCAGTGGGGAAAAGGGGGATAAATGGTGATGGAAGGAGACTTGACTTGAGGTGGTGAACACACGATACAATGTACAGATGATATACTATATATAGAATTGTGTACCTGAAACCTATAGAATTTTATTAACCAATGTCACCCGAATAAATTCTAATGATGATGATGATGATGATGATGATAATAGCCCCTTATGGTTCTGAGAAGAGAGGCCATGCCACAATGCTGTAAGGAGTGACAACAAGGGAGGGAGGACCCTACCGCCTGTCATGATTCTTTAGCGTGAGGTAATAGCACAGTTACTGTACAGCCACATGGGTTCTACTGCTCACTGCCAATAAACTCCGGAGGCAGAGGTTTTGTGGAAAAGGAAAGGGGTTGTTTATTTAAGGTTATACAATTTGGGAAGAATAATGGCCTTCTTCCTCAAAGCTTATTTTCTTTAAAATACCCAAAGGCAAATAACCCTTCCATCCTTGGCCAGCTCAGTTCAAGGCTATGCCTGGAATCTCTTCTCCCATTTAAAAATATACCATCCTTTGCAACAGTCGGGTGGCTTCTGCAGCAGAGTCAAGCTCATTTTCACCACGGGCCACATCAGCCTTGCGGTTGCCTTCAAAGGGCCAAATATAATTTTAGGACTGTATAATGTAACTATTCCTTAAGTAGGGGCAAGGAGCTCCATGCTGCTGCCAGGTAGAAACAAAGTGGAGGGCCAGATTTGGTCACCTGTAGAGTGGGTTCCCGGTCACCAGCTCCAGGCGTCTTGTGGAGTCCAACACACCCGCATCCTTGAGCCTCACGCTCCTTTCCTGTGGTTGCTGCCTGCCAGCCCAGCACTTGCATTCTGACCCTCAGGCCTTTGGTTCACCAGTGCCTCTGTGCACCTGGTTGAGCAGGGCCGCTCAGCTGTGGCCACTTTCTGTGTGAGCGGGGCATGGGACTTAGTGCCTGGCCACATGGTCTCCAGGGCTCAAGTCCCAGGAACCTCTGGCGCCCAACCCCTGACCAGACTCGTGAGGAGATGGACAGAGTTGGGGCTTCTACCTGCGTTCAGTTTTTAAAGTCCCAGCCCAAAATCCTCTACATGCCATAGCCTGCAGGAGGGTCTTTTTCCTTTGTTCATTTTACTAGACTGGCCCATGCGCTGTTCATGCAGGCCAGCATCCATCACGCTCATCTATCCGAATCTCTGCCCTTCCCCCACTGCCTAGATCCCGAAGGTGGGTGGTTTCTAGCTTCACGCAGGGACACCACGTCTCCGCCTGGGGCGGAGCATCGCCTTTTTATACACGTGTTGTGACATTTTTAGCCCCACACAGACTGTGCTAGCTGCCTCCGCTGTGCCGCGCAGTGCTGCTCAGTTGCTGGGGTGATATACATGGGCGCAGGGCTACTTTGTTTACTGCTTCCTCTGGCAGCCTCCTCTCACCGCCCTCCCATCTCCGGGGAAGGCAGGCTGTCACGCCACTTCCGGGGTACCCCTCCCTGCCTCCCAGCAATCTGGCCAGACTCCCGTTACAGCGCTACCACCTTTCCGTTCCACTTCTCCTCCCACAGCCCAGCCACCTAGCTTCTCCCTAGAGCTGCTTGCCAACCAGTAGCTGGGAAACCATGATAGAAAGAGAGGTTTGTATCCTGGAGTAGTTATGTCCATTTGCTGCACCATCAGGATGGCTCTGATTGCCACACTCTCAGATCTGCAAAGCCTGAGCTCTGAGAAGAGCCAGAGTCCTCATTGTGTGCACTGCTGTCCCGATTCCTGGCCTCGCTTGGTAGGTGGAATGTGTGCACAGCACAACCTGTGACTGTGAGGTAGGCCGGAACTCCTTTAAGGGCCCCTCCTTAAGTGAAAAGAGGATCAGGTTTTCTACGTTCCTTCAGCTCTTCTTGTGCATGGCCCATGCAGAGGTTTTGGTTTCAGGGTGGAAGAGTTTGTCCTTCATCCAGTATACTCAGCGTACACCGCTATCTTCTTTTCTCCATCTTTGATCACATCTGCACCTCCTAGAGACTTCTTCTTCCCAGCTCCCTCCGCCTGCAAACAACAGGCTTCACACCCTTAATCCTGTTCACACTGTCTCCTAACACTGACCACTGCCCAAAGATGTGGCTTCCAGGACAGCTTGAGTGGGGGGCCTCGAATACATGGGGAATATTCTTGACTCACCTGGAATCAGTTTGGTCTGGGTATTACACTTATATTTAAAGCAAATACATGTGAAGGCAGTTCTGGGTGAGCCACTCTGAACAGGAGATGGCAGTAGCAACCAAGGCATTTGGGCACCCTCTTCTAGTTTTTCTAACAAAGGGCATTTGTTATCTGCTGTTCGTCAATTCTGGGCATAATTTTGCCTCACCAAAGCTGAAGTGGCTAAATAATGTGCTCAAGGTTGCAGACTTTCTGGATTTCCACAGCTATTGAAAAAACTAAAAACTGCTCAAATTGAAGACTGAACAACCAAATGAACACAACAGGGGAGTCATTACTAAGCCTCACTACAAAAGCAAGGAGGAGTCCTCCAGAAGCACAAACACCCTTCTGAGATTGGCATCAGTGGGGTTTTTGGAAAACACAGGATTAGAGATCTAATGCACATTCTTACTGAGACTCTGAGCACAGTTTTTTAAGGGGGGGTGACTCAGCTCTTGCCTAGACGTGCATGAAGGGGGTAAAGAAGTCTCCATAAAAGGTCAAATAATATCATACCCAGGAAAAAATTGTAAACCACAGCATGCTACAAACATACATGAAGGCTTTTTTTTTTTTTTTTTTTGGTTTGTCCCTGCACCTCAAAATGTCCTAGACCACTTTTTTTTTCCTTTTTCTTTTTCCTCCCCCCAGGTAATATAGCCAGAAGCAGTTTGGCCATGCACAGGTCTGTTATTTCTCTGACAATTATTTCCCAGAGAGTTATGGCACACAAATTACTCTGCAATAGCTCTATATTCTTTGCTTCATCCTGAGTCTACAATTATGCTCTCACGCAGACTCCTGTCATCTGCTGTCTTGATTTATGAAGCCTTCTGTTCTCTGATCTCATTTCTCACCTCTGCCTCCTTTAAAACTTGCGAAATGTGGCTGCAAGGTCAAATTCCTCATCGCTACAGCATTGAGTTCCCAGGTGTAATCATTACTGTCTTGACAAAGCTGGCAGTTCCGCAACAGCCAGTTTAGCCCACTGGATAATTGCTCAGCCTTCGCTGTTCAACCCCTATCCCGTCCCTTTTGCTAGGACTCCAGAACCACAGAGTTGTGGTTACAAACATCTATTAATTTGGTTCATGTATTAATTAAAATATTATTTCTAGTCAAGTAGGAGATGGATCAAGTGCTGCATATAAATAAGGAAGCTGTAATTGTAACCAATCTCCCGGAAAGTTTTCTGGTAACTACCATCGACTTACAGGCTCTTTGCAAAAGTGAGGAAAACTATCTAAAATTTAAAGTATTGCAGGATCACTTTGGTATTATGGTAGAAGATTTATGAGGCATGCAACCATGTAAAATTATTGATGTAGTTAATAAGGCCGAGACGTTATTTCATTCTGCCCCCCTTGGACCCAGAGTGAATTATATCCACAGTAAAATCAGACCTAACTGGACTCTGGGGCCTGAATAGCCAACAGGTATAGAAATTTCCAGCACAGCTTTATAAGTGAGTGGGATATAAGTAGCTCATAATCTAAAGCCAGTCCTGTTCTATTATTTATTTTGCTGTCTTGATAATTTTTCTGCACTCATTTGGCTTGAAGGCACAGACATTCCCTGTTGATTATCTTGACTTGGCAGAGGGCTTCTGCTACACATTTCGATTCCTAATATGGTAGCAGGAGAGGGTTTTGTAAGAGTTCCAGCAAGTTTCTCCAGGCTTGTGGAATGCAGTGAGGGAAGAATCCTACAGAGATGAAAACACGAACGTTTGCATTGATGAGGAGAAAAATAAAAGTGAAAAAGGAAAAAGGGGATGTCTCTCTGAAAAAGTGTTTTTCCCCTTTCTTTCCTGTCACCCCTTTTTATTGCTAATAAGGTCTTCCAGTTGAGGGGCGGATAGAGGAATTAATGTTGTGTTCTTTAATCTCCTATATTTTCATGGCCATTTCAAAAATCATTTTGAAATGCCTGAGTGTATTTCACAGAAGCAACACTAACAAAATACACTTTTCATCATCATCAAGGTTTAAATCCTTGAAGCACCCACTCACACGACTCTGTAAATTAGCCGTGTAATGATGACATCTGAGGAAATAAGTGTCATGTCCCCCAAAGAGAGTAACAGACCATGCCGTCTACTCAGGATACAAATTATACTGTTCCTCTTCATTTTTGTCACAGTGTGAATTAATGCTAAAGAATCCATGTATTGATTGTTTCAGAGTTCAATGCAATTTTTGTCTCAAAGCCATGAGTTAGTTCACAGCAATATTTATTTGGTAAAAATTCTTTAAACAATACAGCCCAAACTTATTTTTAGTAATGGGTTCATTTTCCCCAAGCATATTTATAAAAGGCCTCTATACTTTAACAAGCTACATTTTTACTGGTGTAAAATGTCATAATTTTCATCATTAACATCCATATACTGCTTCTTTTACTTCCTTTATATAATTAAGAGTTACATTTGGCAGCTATCGCCCCCAAATAGGCTACAGCAGCATTTGAGGTCATGTATGGATAGGCGCATCTGCTACATCAGAAAACAAACAAAAAAATCACTGAAGAGACAGTCACCTAAAAGCCAATTCAACATGATAGTGTGGATACTTGTGAAAGTTTGGCTTTTATGATGCTTCCAATATCTTCTTTTTCTGGATAATTAATTCTAAGAAGCCCTTCCATAAATAGTTCTGATCAGTTGGCAACAACCACAAACATAAGTAGTCTCGGTATTTAATTAGGCCAAGGAACAGCAATAAATACCTGAAAACCCCAATAACAGGGGTCTGTATGAAATATATAGAAATTTATATTTCTTTTTAAGTATATTTTATTGATTATGCTATTACAGTTGTCCCAATTTTTTTCTCCCTTTTATCCCCACTCTGCTCTACAACCCCCCTCCCACCAGCATTCTCTCCTCCTTTAGTTCATGTCCATGGGTCATACATATAAGTTCTTTGGCTTCTCTATTTTCTATATTATTGTTAACCTTCCCCTGTGTCCACTTTATACCTACCAATTATGTTTTCTTATTCCATGTACCTTTCCTCCCATTCTTCCCTTCGCCCTCCCCACTGATAACCCTCCATGTGATCTTCATTTCTGTGATTCTCTTCCTGTTCTAGTTGTTTGCTTACTTTTTTTTGACTTTTGTTCAGTTGTTGATAGTTGTGAGTTCATTGTCATTTTACTGTTCATAGTTTTCTTATATAATTTCCCTTAACATTTCATATAATAAGGGCTTAGTGATGATGAACTCCTTTAACTTGACCTTATCTGGGAAATACTTTAGCTGCTCTTCCATTCTAAATGAAAGCTTTGCTGGATAGAGCAATCTGGGATATAGGTCTTTGCCTTTCAGACTTGGAATACTGCTTTCCAGCCCCTTCTTGCCTGCAAGGTTTCTTTTGAGAAATCAGCTGATAGCCTTATGGGAACTCCTTTGTAGGTAACTGTCTCCTTTCCTCTTGCTGCTTTTAAGATTCTCTCCTTATCTTTAATCTCAAGTAACTTTATTATGATGTGCCTTGGTGTGTTCCTTCTTGGGTACAACTTCTTTGGGGCTTTCTGAGCTTCCTGGACTTCGTGGAAGTCTATTTCCTTTGACAGATTGGGGAAGTTTTCCTTCATTATTTGTTCAAATAAGTTTTCAATTTCTTGCTGATCCTCTTCTCCTTCTGGAACCCCTATGATTCAGATATTGGAGTGCATAAAGTTGTTCCAGATGTTCCTAAGCCTCTCCTCGTGTTTTTATTCCTCATTCTGTTCTGGTTGAATGATTATTTCTTCCTTATGCTCCAAATCATTGATTTGAGTCCCAGTTTCCTTCCCTTCACTGTTGGTTCCCTGTATATTTTGTTTTATTTCACTTTGTGTAGCCTTCATTTCTTTCTTCATTTGGTGACTGAGCTCAACCATTTCTGTGAGCATCCTGATTCCCAGTATTTTGAACTCTGCACCAGATAGGTTGACTATCTCCTTGTCACTTAACTCTTTTTCTGTAGTTTTGATCTGTTCTTTCATTTTGGTCATATTTCTTTGTCTCTGTGCACCTGTTATGTCATAAGGGGGCAGAGCCTTATGTATTTGCCAGGTTGGGGCAACCCTCTTTGGTGTTGTTGTGCTCTCTGTGAGGGAGGGGTCAGAGAAGGAACAATGCAGCTTGCTTGCCCCGCTCTAGCCTCACTTTCCAACCAACTCTCCTGTGAGACTGGGAGTTTCTCCCACCACAACCCCCGCAGTATTTTGCAGCTAAAGGTTTGAGTCTTTAGTTTCCTGTTCAGCCAGCTTTGCCTCGCCCACATGGTCTGCTGCCTTGCTGTGGGTCCTCTCTGGCCCCGACACCCTGTCTGCCCGTCTCTGCCCTCTCCTACAGGTCTAGATGAATGTTTCTTTAACTCCTTGATTGTCAGAGTTCCATGTAGTTTGCTATTCTGATAGTTCTAATTGTTTATTGATTTTAAATTTGTTGTTATCCTTCTTTTGGTTGTGTGAGGAAGTGAAATGTTTCTACCTATGCCTCCATCTTGGTCCAGAAATTTATATTTCTATAATATAAAACAGTGTGAAGGTAAGCAGTCCAAAGCTGACATGGAGCCTCCATCTATCACAAGGAACCTAGACTGCTACCAGTCTCTTCTGCCACATTCTGCATGTGGCTTCCATGTCATGGGCCAGTATGGCAACCAATACATCCATGTGAGAAGAAAAAGTTAAAATAAGGGCAAATAAATCCCTTTGTGAAAGTTCTTAAAGTCCCACACAGTACTTCCACTTACATTTCAATGAGCAGAATCTAGTCTCGACCCCCTTACATGAGAGAAAAGCTGGGAAAGGTAGTCTTTCCTTGTAGGCAGTGATGTGCCCAGTTAAAAATTGGGATGCTCAAACTAAGGGAAGGGGGTGAGGCAGGTACTGAAGTAGGCACCACACAGCCTCCACCACAGCTGGGCTCACAGGCTTCCTGACCTGCTGCCATTGTCAGGATCACACAGTGGTTTGGCTTCCCCATGTATATTCAAACTTGCTTACTTAAATTAGAAGTAGTTCTTTTTTGTTTCACTAACATAAATATATATAAATTATAGAAAATTTGAAAATTCAGACAATTAGAAAAAAGAATAAACAACCTTAAATTTTACCATTCAGAAATAACTGGGGTTAATTTTTTCTGGTACGTGCTTCTAGGCCGATCTTTATGCACACGTGTATTTATATACTCTCCATAATAAAGTTGGAAAATTCAAAGCATTCTCATTTTAACCTTTTTAAACATAATATTATGAACACCTTTCTGCATCAAGAATGTTTCAACATTGTTTTAAATGGCTATAAATGATCTCTTATGGTCATACCATAATGTATTTAATGTCCAGCTATTGAGCACTTCAGTTATTTCGAGTCTTTCTATAGTATAAATGACTAAAATTAACACCTTTGTTGCTAAATCTTTGCTCATATCTTCAATTATGGATATAATGATATAATTACTAATCTACCTTACAAGGTGGATTTTTGATCAAAGAATATGCAGACCTTATAGACAAATTCAAGCTGAATTCCTCTCTAGAAAGACAACTGGTAATGTTTTACATTATTATCCCCCCATCTGAGTATATGACAGTACCCTCCAACCAACGAGGGTTATATACTTTTTTTAAGTCTCTGCCAATTTGGAGGCTCAATTTATTTGTATGTCTTTGATTATTACTGAAGTTGAGCATTTCTCCTTGCCTTAGATTTAGCCTTCTTCATTGTTCTGAAAAGATATGGCAGGAGAGAAAAAGGTCCATGGGCTCATATTTGGAAATACTAACTTCAGACAAGAAGGAACCAGCAGTCCCTGTCGTGGATGCTAACTCATGAATGGCAACATGAAAGAAGGAGTTATCCTTTCATTTCATGTGGCACTAAATGAAGATGCCACCTGATCACTTCAAATACCGTACCCCAATTTGCTCCTTCAGTGTTTAAAAAAGAAGCTACTATAATCTTGGTTTGAGTTGTGCTGAGCTTGAAATGCTTTGTATGTGATTTATGGGGTTTTTCCCAGCCCATTTATTCCACTAAGTTGACTGTCAAGCTCTTGTCTCATCAGAGTGGCAAAATATTTAGAGGGGCTCAAATTTAATTCAGGTGGTCTGTGAACCACAAGATCCGTCTACTCAACTACTTTCATACCAAGTAGGGTATCTTCTATCTAAATTTGTAACTGAGCTGAAAACAACTTTGTGCCTTTAAATATCTAATGATGGGTCACATTTCACTTCACCTGAAGCCAGGGTGATACAAGCTAAGCAGCCAGATCACAATTTGCCAAACAGCTGTTTGTATCATGTCCTGATGTTGGCTAAGTGGAGAACTTCAGATACCTTAGGCACATGCTATCTGTGAATGGGATTGATATATTTTCTTGTTTATGTGTTGAATAAATTACTCTGAAATGGTTTACCTCTGTAGCTTTTTAATCCTTCCCTTGCACTCAAAAGCCAATTAGTAAATCAAGAGTTAACGTAAGAGATAGTTTGAGCACGACAGTCCAATTGGACTAAAGGACAAAACTCCAGATGACTGAATGCCTGAATACTGAGGGGTAACTAAAAATAGGAGGAATAAAAACAAAGTTTATCCTCTACCAGCAAAACCAAAAATTGAACAATGAGGCACAATTATCTCTTTTTTCTCTTTAGGCCTAAAAATTCTTTTCCATATATGTAAGAAAGGCAAAAATGCATTGTTTAAAATTTAGATTGAGCATTGTACAGTGACTCACGTGGAGTGCTCCCCAGGGAAAATTTATTGGACAATAACATGGAACAATACAGACCCACAGGAATGTAAGACACTTTTGGGGTTTGCCCCTCCTCCAACTTGTCTTGCTCTAGTCTCTTTTTTCCCCTCTGTGGGAGAAGCTATTTAGAGTCAAGCATCATTAAATCAGAATGCAAAGAAAGGAGAAAATGAAGATGGGTTCATTGCATTCTGGATGCCACTGAACCACACACAGTTGGTACAAATTGTTATTGTGGTATAAAAATTCATTGTGCATTCCAGGAAGACAAATAATTGGCGAAGCTGGAATATGGGTGTGTACCAACAAGTGCCCTCAGATGAGGATTGTGTGTGTGTGTATGTGTGTTGGCAGGGTGAGGACATATGTAGATCCTTGTAGTTTATGTGAAGAAGTTGGAATTTTGTCCTAAAGTGCAAATTTCCCAAGACACTTGCAGCTACTCTTTCATTATATGCAATTTGGCACATTCTGTGTGATGTTCTCCCCTTTGCTACACAAAGTGGCCCCACACCTGCAACCTTGGGAGAGAAGTAAAGCCTTTTTCCTATTCAGCAGATCTACAGGGTAAGCAAAGGGAACAGTATGATGGGAACAGCTGTAACTGAGCTGAAGACCCCTCCCCACCATCAACTGCCAGGAGATAAAAGAAACACAATGAAGACAAGGCAGAGAGGCACCAACTTCTACAGCAATGAATTTTTTGTGATACCAGTGGAAAGAAGGCAGAGAACAATGAGGGTTGCAGGAATCAGAGAAGGCTCTTGGAGGAGGTGATGTTTCCTACTCCCATCAGATGGAAGGCATAACCTTTAGGGTCCTGAGGAATCAAATGGCAGTAGGACTTTGGGGAACTGGTTCTTCAGTAGGAATGCACAAACTAGACGTCTCTGGTTTCATGGGCCCCGCAGGACACACAGGGGCCTGTATCTTTTGCAGGGCCTTGTACTCAGTGTCTGCACCCAAGGAACTTAAATAGCTACCTCTTTTCATTGACCTTTAATTTTATTTTATTTACTTATTATAAAATTAATTGTTTAAAAGTTGTTTTTAATTATAAAAGTATGGCAAAGTAGTAAGAAGTATAAAGTCTCTTGTTCCGCCCCCATACCCAACCCTTCCCTCCAGAGATAACAACAGTTTCAGGTAAATCCTTCCAGAAGTGTTCCATATATGTATGTGTGTGTGTGTGTGTGTGTGTGTGTGTATGCAAACACTGTATACTATGTATACATATTACTATAACATTTTACTTTTTTACATGTAACTGTGCTATAGTGATAGATCTCTAAGTTTGATATAAGAGGCACTTGGCAACAGCAATCTGGCCCATAAAATCTGAAGCTCCATTGTAGTACCCTTTATAAAAATAGAATATCAACTGTCTATATCAGAAAAGGGGGGTCCTGGGAAGCAGGGAACACTAGCACCCCTCCAAGAGCCATAAATGGTTACCTACCATTGCACTGTGTGCGTAGGCCATTTTTTAACCATTCCCTGGTGGTAGATATACGGATTGTATGTAGGGCTCTTCCTTCGTGAGCAATGCTCCTCTGAATCATCTAGTACATTTATCTTTGGATACTTGGACAAGGGAACCTATAGCATAAATGCCTCCAAGTAGAATCCCTGAGTGGAAGGGAATGCACATTTAAGTGTTAAAATGCTGCCAAATTTCTCTCCCAAGACCTCGTGTCAACTGACACTCAATGGCAGAGACACATTCACATTCAGGTTTCCCTGTGGAAGGTGGGAGCTGCGCTTCTGCAGAACTAGTTCTGCAAGCGTGAGAGTCAAATCCAACCTACTATTTGCATCTAGGATCCCAGCCACGTGCGTCAGTTCAGCTTTCCTCGAGCTTATTATGCCTCAGAGCAGTTTGCATTAGTGCTGCAGCTGAAGGATGGAGTGGCATAGTCCCATCCACATTAGGAATCGTTTTTATTTAGCTTTCTAAAGTATAAATAGCTATCAGAGTGTTTCTCTCCAAACCCAAGGAACATTCTGTTGGGAAAGCAAACATAAGAGTGAGGAAGCCGTGAAGGCCAAGTCTGAGCTGCTGGTGTCAGGAAGGTGCTGCCTACACAAGGCAGAGAGACCAGTGCAGGAACTTGACTAAGGGGCTATGTGTCCGTCACATGGCCACTTTGGCCTCACGAAAGAAAAGGTACAGAAGATGTTGCCCGAAAGCCCCTATGGGGGGCAGGCAGCAGGCTGAATGGCAAAGACTCAGAGTTCATCTCTTTGTCTATTTTCATCTCATGTTCACATGCTTTTCAGAAACATGTGACTTCATCTTTCTTACCATTTTGATGTTTAGATATATATAAATCCTCTTCTAAATAGAGTTTGGGTTTTTAGTCATGCTTTTGTGGTAAAATAACAGATGATCACTGTGTTTTTCAAAGATACAAAAATATGACAGAAAAATGACAGCATTGGTAATTCAATTTCAGGTTTTTGTCAAATATCATTTTTAAATGCACTTAATAATATACTAAGCCTTCTCATACATAATTTATGTTATTAAAATCTAAAAGTAGAATGGGAAAGATGGATTTTTTTTGCTAATAGAATGAGCAAAAAATAATCCGCCATGTTAATATTTCAAATAGCAAACTATTAGAAATGTATTTCTACTCTTTAAAAAAGTTTGGGATAAATAAGTTCTATTATACATGTGCTACTGATAAATAATGGAGGTATAAAAGGTACAACATACTCTAGAAAACAATCACACCTTTAACGAAGTACTAAAAGAATAATACCTCCTTTGATGGTAAGAAAACCCTGTTTGAAACCTCCTATAGTCGGAAATGGCAAAAACACAACAAACTTCCTAATACATTTGGATATTCTTCAAACTTCTTATATTATACAATGGCAATATGGTGGCTTTAACGTAATCTAAACTGTAAATCATGTATCAGTTGTCAGTCTCCAAGAGTGTCTGTTTAGTGCAATTTGAGGCAGTGCAGAAACAATGGGGAACCATGACCGTTTTCATCCAGCCTTTCCTGCTTCTACAATTTGTCACCAATACCTACCTGTGTTTTTCTCCTAGTCATGTTTTCTAACATTTTACTTTGATTGGGGACTAAGTATTAAAACATTTGGGAGTATTTTTGTTTATTTATGTGTTGGTTTTGTTCTTTCAACATATTTCTAAAAGGATTTTAAAGGAAATGAGAATTGTCTTGTTTTAATAAGTCCTGTTGCTCAGACCTCCTGACTAATTCCCTGTCTCTATCTCTGCCTCTCTTTTTTAATTTTTTAAAGATTTTATTTATTCATTTTTAGAGGGAGGGGAAGGGAGGGAGAGAAACATTGATTGGTTTCCTTTCACATGTGCCTGACCCAGGACTCAACCCATAATCCAGGCATGTGCCCTGACCAGGAATTGAACCCACAGCCTTTCACTTTACAGGGTGACACCCAACCAACTGAGCCACACCAGTCACAGCATCTCTCTGCCTCTTTTCCCAGGCTGGTCAGGGTTGGGTCCTTACCACTTCTCCAGGGCAGGCATCAGCCTCCCAAAGCCAGACCCCGGGGCGCCTGCCCTGAGCTTCCATGTTCCATGCTACGCCCCTGGCGTCTTCCTAAAGCAAAAATCTCCCTGCGCCACTCTCCTGTTGAAAATCCTTGATTGGCTTTAATCAGCTTCTCACCTCCTTCATGATGAAATCCAAATTCCTTAGAATGCTCTACAAACCTCTTTGTGACAAGACCCAGACCTGCACCTCCAAATGGCATCACTGGTCTTTATTCGCCCTGTGCTCTGGCCACTGTGACACCACCTCATCTCACATATGGCAGCTTTGGCTGGTGTCGTCACTCGGCTTGGGTGGGCAAATTGGTGCTTCTCAGGCCTTCGCGTCCATATGAATCTACTGGAGACCATGTTCAAATGAAGATTCTGCTCCTGTAGGGCTAGGATATGCCAGAGGTGCTGCGTGTCTGACAAGTTCCCCGGTTATGCTGAGGCAACCCCAAAGCACATGATAGCAACAAGGCTCTAAAACATCGTCATCTCTGCGTTGGTGAAAAACTTCTCCCGTACAAAGCTGACCTGTGCAAAGCTTCCTCTTTCCTAATCTCATAATGTGTTATACAAAATGCACCTATGGTCTTACATGTCGCACTCCATTGTCATTACTTAGTTACACGTCTGCCCCTCTAACCAGCTCTGGATCCTCTAAGGGCTTCTTGTTGTATTCCCAATACATCAAGTCAAATGTGTAGGCATTTTGAAAAAGTATTTTGAACAGAAATAAGCAAAGGTATTTATTTATTTACTTACTTATTTTTCAGATTTTATTTATTTTTAGAGAGAGGGGAAGGGAAGGAGGGGAAACATCAATGTAAGATAAACATCGATCAGTTGCTTCCCAGACCAGGGACCGAACCTGCAACTTAGGCACGTGCCCTGACCAGGAATCCACCCGGCAACCTTTCACTTTGTGAGACCATGCCCAACCAACTGAGCCACACCAGTCAGGGCTTGAACAGATATGAGCACAGATTCTTAAAGCGGTGCCTGAATGACCATCTGACGAGGTGTTGTTAAAGACATCTATGCAGGATTAAAAGAGTCAACCAAATTCTTAACTTTCATATAATCACAGATCTTTTATGTTACCACCATTATTATCTCCAGTGGAGTGGAGAGGTGGGAGAAGGGGAGGTCCAGAACTGTGGTAAGTCCTCACCTAGTTGTCAACAGGTTCTTGTAAATTGCAACTTTAAGTGAAACGACGTATAAGGAAGCCAGTTTTACTATGGGCTAACTGCTACAAACAAGAGTTAAGTTCCTACCACATATTTCCGGTCACAAAAATAACACCAAACTTATAACTAAAGGCCCCAGACACTTCTAACATTAAACACAGAGATGGATTGTTTAATATATACATTTGTTATACATATATTTAAAGAACATGAATAAGAACAGAATTATTTTCCAACCTGCTCATTGCAGTTCAGGGTGCAGGGTGGCCCGAGTCTCTCCGGAAAGCTCGAGGGAAAAGGCAGGGCCCGCCCTGCACAGACGCCCCTCCATCGCAGGCACATCACACACACCCACAGTCTCTCTGAACAATGTAGACATGCCAGTTCATCTCACGGGCCCAGCTCCAGGGTGTGGGCGGAACCCAGCCAGACCTGGGGCCATGCACCTACTCCACACAGATAGTGGCACTGGCCAGAAATAGATTTTTTTCCTCATCAACGTTAGTGCAAAAAGACGTTGAATAAAACGATGTTATTTGAGAATTTGCTGTACTTGATTTTTCTTCCTTGAACTAGCATGTTAAGTCCAGAGGCTGGTTCAGAGTCTGAACAGCCCAGACAGAACAAATTGTTGTCTCTGTGGCCTTAGGAGTGACTGCGTCACTCCCCACCTCCCCCCCCCCCGCCCCCACCAACCTCTGCTGCTTTGCACAGCCCTGCCTGTTTCTGAGCCTTTGGCCTTGCACAAAAGAGCGCAGGAAAGCCAGGGCGCAGTGCGTGATCTCCAGCAGAGTGTCTGAGCGGGAAGTGGGACATCAAAGACCTTTGCAGGTCTGAGAAGAGAGAGAGTTAGTGAAACAAACATCTTTCCCAGGTTTCTTTCATCATGTCACAAATATAACAGGATGTGCCAGCAGTAACTGTCCCTACTGTGGTCCACAGTACTGTATCTGGGCTGCAAAATGGCATTTGCAGCACTGTGTTTCTCAGTGTCACATGTATGTCAGAATCACCTGGGAAGTGATATTTATAAAATATGAACACCTGAAGCCCTTCCCCAGACCATCTTCGTCAGAATCTCTGGGGGTGAGGCCAAGGGGTCAGTAGCTTACCATCCTCCAGGTGATTATCATGTAAAGCCAGCACTGACAACCACTGACAGAAAGTGCCACCTCATTGGATACATGAAGTCCCCTATGGTTGGCCTCCAAAGTCAGTGTCTAGCCTCTACTTAGCACCCAACTAACTGGCCTATTAGCCCTATCCATTGTAGGCCAAGTAAAATCAATCCAGAACATTTTACCTTTTTCCTCATGCAGCACGCACTAATGAGCCGTAACTGAGAATTTCTGTATTTGCACCCATATATCCCATCACAGTTTCTGTTAAGAAATTGAAAAGAAAAAATAAGGAAATTGGTAAGCTGATAGAGACATGAGCCACAGAAAAGAGGAAGCTGAACTCATTTGGAAAATAAAATGGCAAGTCAGCTTGATTTCCTTTCTTCTAAGTCTTAACCTACCTTGCTTTCTCATTCTCCCTCCACCGGCACCCGTCTCTGCGAGTCCGTCAGGCACAGTGGTGAGCCCACAGCATCCGAGAGGTGGTCAGGTGGGGTCACACTGGCTGGATCTGAAGTTTCCAGATAATGGGATTCAGTTACATATATAAGCACAGACCCCTCCAGAGCTGGCTATCGTTTCGCCAAATGTGAAGACATTTGCTAAATCCATGGCAGGAGATCGTTGTGGTTGTTGTTGAATCTGAATCAGAACTCCTCATTTTTTAAATGAAATAGGTCAGGCCTTGCAATAACAAGTCTAATGTAATCAATACTCATGTACCCAGTACACAAAAGAAATTAAATATTATATATGTATATACAATCAAAACTCCCTCTGTATCCTTCCCTATCCCTTTGCTCTTGATATCTCCTCACAGGTAACTGTTACCTTAAATTTGAACTTTTGATTCTCAGGACAATTTCAAGTTCTATGTTCACCATTCCTATGCATTCATTTACCACATACACACAGAGTTTTGTTTTTGCATGTTTTCAGTTATATAAATAGTATTATACTCTATATTTTATGTTTTCAAACTTTATATAAATACAAGGAAGAACCCAAACAACTGGAATTATCTTCTGGAGGGGGGGCCCCTTGTAGTACAGGCTTCCCCCGCTAGGCAAGTGTTCTAGGAACCCATCTGTATCAATGTACCATCTGGGGTTGTTGTGAGAGGCTGCATTTGGCTTCAGTGAATTTTTTTGAAGACTCTTTCAATGTCATTTGCCCATTTCATGTGGGTGATTTATGAGTGCACCTGCCCACACTGCAGTGAGTGTTCAGCAGTTTTTGACCCAAAAAGACATGACCCCATGCCCTGCCCTCTCTAGTCATCTGATCTCACAGCAAGTGGCTTTTTTATGTTTCCTCAATGAAAAAAATCCTCAAAAGAAAACATTCCGCCAATGTGGAAGAGGTGAAACAAAAAACAGCAGAAGCACTAAAAGGGGTCAAGATCAACAAGTTCAAAAACTGTTCTGAGCAGTGGAAAAAACACCTTGATAGGTGTACTGCATCAAATGGAGAGTACTGTGAAGGTGACTAAAGTTTAAATATGTACAGATAAATACACAATTTTTTGTAAATAAATTCCTTATTTTGGGGGGTGGTCTCCCCTTATAGTATCATATTATGTGTCCTTATGTAGTTTATCTGTCCATACTATATTCTTGGGGTACAGTCATGTTGATGAATATAAACTTGTCACTTTGTAATTGCTGTATAGCATTTCACTGTTGGAATACAACCCCACTGAGGCTCACATGTTTCTGTCGATGGATATGCGGGTTGTTTTCAGTGACTTGCCATCGCGAAAGATGCAGCATTCCGACCCGTGTCCGTGTGCCAGTGTGGGAGAGCGTCTGTTGGGCGTTCACAGGAGAGCAGCACGTCTCAGTTGTGCTGAATGTGCAGTTTCAGCTTTTCTAGACACTGCTGGACCCCCAGCCAGAGGCCCGTGAGCGTTTGGGTCACTCACACCCTTGTCAACACTGATGTTGTTGACTGCCAAGTGTTTAGCCAATTTTAACTGGTATATTTTCCCCTAAAAATCCTGTAGAGGGCACCATATCCTGTGATTACAGTTCCTTTCAAGATATATTCCAGTTTATGGTTCCCTTCCTTCTTTACTCCTTGAAACCCTTTGACCTTCTGTAAATCAGCTAGTCCTCAGCCCACTCTCCTGTCTCAGTCGGCTCCCTGGCGTGTCCAACGAGGACAGACAAATACAACACTGTCTGCCAGCTGAAAGCTCCCTCCCACGTCCACTCCGCATTTCTGGCATACTTCTGTCTTCCGACGGGGCAAGAGAAGAATAGAGACAAGTCAGTGTGGAATTAAAATACTTTTTCCAGTTCATAGCAGCATAAGAGAGGATGTGAGTAGACAGCAAAGTCTTCCACTGTTCTGAAGCACTGGTGTGGAACCTAATGAGAAAGCTTTGCGCATTGTAAGAAACTGCTTATGTAAATGGAGATGTGGGGAAAGGTATTGCAAAGCTGTGGTGGCTTTGTTTTCCTTCTGGAATAGAATATACTGATTCCTTCGCCTTCTTAGTTACATTGTTCCTGGTTCCCTAAAGAAGAAAAACAGCGTTCAGTTTCAATATACCTCCTCGAGTTTCTCTCATTCTGTTCTGAGCTGAAGTCCTGTCACGTCCCGACCTCCGTGGTGCGAAGGCAGCCTTCAAAGACGCTGTCCTTTCAACAAAGCCGATGTGAAACTCAGATTTGCTTAAAGATTTAAAATAGCCTCTTTAGCCCTGACTGGTATGGCTCAGTGGTTGGGGCGTCGTCTGGCAGACGGAAAGGTTACGGGTTCAATTCCTGGTCCTGGCACAGGCAGGCCAGGTTCCCAGTTGGGAATGTTGCAATAGCCACAATGTTTATTGTCTTCAGTTTCTCCCTGCCATCCCCTCTCTCTAAAAATAAAAATAAATAGCATCTTTAAAAATAGCTGCTTTAAAAATTAAAAAAACAGGCTCATAGATTGAGAGCAGGGTGACGGTTATGGGGTGGGGTGGTTAGGGGTTGGAGGGACTAAGCAAAAAAAAAGGATTTACGGACACAGACAACAGTGTGGTGATTGTCAGGGAAGAAAGGTATAATGGATAAATTGTAGTGGAAAAAATACAATTAAAAGTAAATAAAATTTTTAAAAATAGCTGCTTTAGGAGCAAGTTTATTTTTAGGACTTTCAAAGTGGCCCTACAACCACCACAGGGCTAGGTGTATGTTTTTCCTAGCTAAACTGGATTTTAAGATTTTACTATTTAAAAATGAACTAGTGAATGATAAAATTGTACTGTTGTTCTTGAAGGGAAAGTAGACAAATAAATACAATTTACTTTTGGATTGATTACTGTGTTGAGTCATTAAATCTTATCATAGATCAAACTTTCTCCAAATAAACCTGTCAAACATTCTTTCCAAAAGATGGTAAGAGGTGTTCTAGGGAGTAAAATTCATTTCAATGTAAATGTTGGGTTAATGAACATTTTTTAAAAGAAAATCATGTTTCTCCATTATAAAATGTCTTCAAGGCCTTTACATGCTGATACGTATTATAAATCTCTGAGGTGAAGACTTCTAGAGATTCTGTGTTTCTACACGGTTGACCTTTTTCATGAATCATCTGGCAGGATTCCAGTTCAGAAGACACATGTTGGAACGTGCGAGATAGAGACCCTGAGGTCGGTTATGCCGTCATCCCTGATCACCGAGACCAGAAGTTCATAAGACCAATTACATGTCACCCATCGACCCTGATTCTTTCATGATGGAGTGTCTGTCTTGCGTGTTTATTGGTGGACACACAGCTTCTGTGTGGGATGTCACTATGGAGATACCAAGGCCAGCCTAATTTTTGCTCCCTTGCCAGTGACCTTTTTTCCACCTCAGTGTCAGAGGAATGCTTATATTCTTGAATTTCAATGATTCTGTCAGGTATATATTTGGAGTGTTGAACATCCCGTTGTCAATATTCCCTAGAACATGGTAAACTCTTTCAACCTGTAGATGTGGCTATTCTTTGCCTTTAGTGAATTTCTTTGCATGACATTTATGAATGCTTTTCCTGTTCCATTTATTGGATCCTCTTCTTCAGAGACATGATTTTTGCTTATCTTAAGTGCTTTGGAACTGCAATCTATCATAATCTAATTCCTTTACTCCTCTTGTATTTATAAGCCTTTCTTCTAGGCCAATCACTTTATTTGCAGCCATGTTTATTTTATTCCTTGCTATGTCACCTTTATTTGTTTTATAATATTGCTTTCATCCTCAAACTCCTTAATTCTATAATCTTCCTGTCGTTGTATCTTATCTCTGAGCTCATATTTTTCTAAGTTCGTGTTCTCGTTAATTTGATTCATAGTACCAGGCACTTCTGAGGACTTTTATTTTGTCCTTTGGATTATGTTTTCTTTAAGAGTGGAGGTTTTATCATTCTTCTGCAGTTATGTTCCTGTCTTTCAAGGGTTGAGTGTTTTGTCTGTTTTGATCTGAGAGCGCCGCCGTAGCATGTTTAGACATTTGTTGCTGTTCTCTCCCCCGCATCTCGTCATCCCTGAATAGCTATACCCAGACCTTCTTCTGTTTGATCGAGTGTAGATGACTTGGCCTTGACTCCATTCCCATGGACTCTAACTTGTTGCCCCCAGTACAGTTTGAGAGCTTGGTAATGAATACCACCAATTCCCTGCAGAGTGGTGGAGGGGGACAGAAGGAAAGGGAGAAGGCCTTTGGAAGCTGTGTGACATTTGTGTGAATTAGGACTCGTGGTTCTGCTCTCTCCTCTGGGATTTATTGGTGTTTTGAAATAAGTTTTAACCCCTTCCTTCATCAAGACTCACATATACCCTGAAGGAGAACACTCTGGAATTATTTTCCCCAATCATTCAACAAATTTTTATTGAGTACCTAAGCTCTGCCAGGAACTATTCTAATCAAGGAACTGGGAATACAGCTGTGTGAACAAATGAGACAAAAATCCCCTTTCTTATGGATTTGTAGTCATTATGGTTGTTATCTTTACTGATACAATGTGGTATCACAAAAAGAATCAGCCCACTTCTGCCTAATAACCATTCCACCATCCCTCAGTTAAAAGGGGGGAAAAATAAGGATAGCCACTCAGTTTAAGTATCTCTAGAACTGAGGACAGTAGTGAAGTGTTAAGATTCGTCAGTTCACCAAACTGCTTCCCAGGGGCAGGGAAGGAGGTCGGAGGTTGGGATAAGGAGCTGCACTGTGTCCTACCAGAATCTTTTTTTCTCTGGGCTAGCAGTTTGCACGTATGTGTGTAAGTGTGCATGTTGTGGGCATGTTTTGTTTTCATGTCCATATTATTCAGCTGTACCCCTTGCCTTATTTGGTGATGATTTATTGCTGGGGAGGAGGAAGCTTGTGTTTCTTATTGTTGCCATTCACTTTTTTAGTTGTGCAAGAGAAAAAGGAAGATTCTATGATCTGTTGTCACTCTCTCCCCTTGAGCTTTGGGCCTCAACTAGTTCTCAGCTAATTCTTTTAACACCCTACCTATGGTCTCCAATACAAGATCATCATGAAATAGCTCCTTTCTTGAAATTATCCAAGTACTTTAAGATATCGATTATCCCCCCCCCCCCCGCAAAAAAAAAGCATAAAGCTGAAGTGGTTTGGTTGCATTGTGGACCAGCTTCTCTTGGTTAAAAATCATTTCAAGAACTTGCACTTTTGAGTACTTCTAACAAATTGGGTAGTCCTTTCCTTGGACACTGAAAACTGCACTTCCTCATACCTACAAAACACATTTGTCAGAGGAATTCTTCACTTTCATGATACCTTATGCTCCAGATTGTTCTTGTATGATCTTCCTGAATACATCAAACCTAATCAGACCGTGGTAGACAAAGACAGGAAGTGAGAATAATACCTATCCCTAGACTTCTACCAATGCATGAGCTCTGTGTTAGCATTAGACATCCCAAGCACCTAGATCCATTTGCTTAACTGAAATAGTAAAAGGAGTAATCAAACCCTTGAGTCTTTTATTGCAAACCATAAGAGACTTGGCATTACCTACAAATGTCTCCCAAATAAATCACACTTAATGCAGAGTATGAAGAGAATATTTGATAAATGCTCTACTAATAAGGGAATCTGAATGGCACTAGATTGCATCTTCTTGTGTCACTATCGTGCCTCTAATGTAATTTCCCTCATCCAGAAATGTAATCCTCAGCCAGTTGCCTTGAAAGCTGGTTACCGTGGAGATGATTATCAGTATTATGATGACCTATTTAGAGGAATTTCTGCATTGCCAGAAAACAAATAGCCATAGAGAGAGCCTTGCAAGTGAATGATGCTCTTTCCCTGAAAGTGCCTTTGTAAACAAATGCCATAGATGTGGTGTGTGTGTGTGTGTACATTTGTTCATAATTAGGTCTTGCACATGTTTCTGCGAAATGACAATTGTCCTCATGCACTCCAAGAGTAAAGAAGGTAGTACAGACAACAGTAGGTATAAACATGTAGAAATCTTTCCTTTTTCTACAATTTGAAATGCACAGCCATGGTTGAATTGACTTCTCAGCAGTGTTAACACACAACAGTTCCTTTTTCTTGCTAGCCTCTGTTCTCTGGGGATGTCCTAGGCATGCTGGAGTATAGTTGACATGTAGTTGGTTAGTATTGATTTTTACAAGCCAACTAATTGGCCATTAATGGTTCCTATATAAAACTGTGACTATTCTGATGACTGCTTTGAGTTCCTCGGAATTACACCACAAAGTCTTTACTCTAACCTCTATCTGGTCTCCCATTCTTCTGTGAAATTTGTATTTGTGATCATACGCAGATCTGGCTTTAGTTTTTAAGTTTAAATGTTTTTCATTAATCATTGCATTATCTCCACTGATACTTAAGCTGCCCCCTCTTTTTTTTTATAGAAAATTTTGGTACTATTCTAATACATAAATTCCTGTAAAAATTCCAGTGATAATTATTAAACGTTTATTATGATCATAGAAGCAGTAACAACACAAGCCAAGCATTGTCCCAAATAGGACAATAGGCCTAATATCCTCCTTCTAACCTAATGCCATGTTTTATGTCATTTTTATATTTGTTCTAATGTTTTCAGGAGAACTCCTTTTTCTACTCTCATCTCTCACTGTACCTTCCTCCAAGGTAATAGACAGGGGTCCATATTTTCTGCCATCTTCTCATATCATCTCGCAAAGTGCTGACATATAATGAATGTTCAATAATTCTGACTTGACACATAATCTGCCCTCCAAGAACTTTTAAAACCTCTTTAGCCATGTTTTCCAACTCAGTTTTCATCTGTTCATGATCATGGTGGTCTTCCAGCAAGATTATGCAAGAATCACCCTTTTAAAAACCATGTACAGGCTGCTGGACAAGATGGAGGCATTGGTAGATATGCTTTACTTCCTCACACAACCAAAACAAGGATAACAACCAATTAAAAAAAAAAGAATTGTCAGAAAATCAAACTGTATGGAAGTCCAACAACCAAGGAGTTAAAGAAGAAACATTCATTCACACTGGTAAGAGGGACAGAGACAGGCAGCCAGGGTGGAGAGGATGCCTGGTGAGGCAGTGGCTGGAGGACTGGGTGGTCCCACAACTGCGTGCAGATAAACCATGAGGAAAAACTGGGGAGTGAGACACACTGTGCAACCCAGGGTTCCAGTGAGGGAAAAGAAAGTTTCAAAAACCTCTGGCTATAGAAACCTGTGGAGGTTGTGGTGGCAGGAGAAACTCCAAGTCTCACAAGAGAGTCCATCAGAGGACTCTCCAGGACCCCAGAATGTACACAAGCCCACCCACCTGGGAATCAGCACCAGGGCAGTGCAGTGCCTGAAAGGGCACAATTCACTTGTGGGAAGCAGAGGAAGTAACCGAAAGTGAGATGAGGGCTGAGCAAGCAGCATTGTATCCTCTCAGATCCCTCCCCCACATATAGCGCCACAGCACAGTCAAGTGGGTTGTCCCACCCTGAATACCTTAGAATCTGCCCCTTACACATAACAGTTGCACCAAGACAAAGAAATATGGTCCAAATGAAAGAATAGATCAAAACTTCAGAAAAAGAACTAAGCAACAAGGAGATAGCCAACCTATCAGATGCAGAGTTCAAAACACTGGTAATCAGGATGCTCTCAGAAATGATTTAGTACGGATGAAAAATAAAGGAAGTAGTGAAGACTATGCAAAGTGAAATAAAGAAAAATATACAGAGAACCAACAATGAAGGGAAGAAAATCAGGATTCAAATCAACAATTTGGAATAGAAGGAAGAAATAAACATTCAACCAGAACAGAATGAAGAATGAAGAATGAATAAACAGAATTTTTTTTTAATTCTTTATTTTTTTGATTATGCAACTACAGTTGGCCCATTTTCCCCCCTCACTCCCCACCACCCTGCCCATCCCCTCCCACCCTCATTCCCCCCTTTAGTTCATGTCCATGTGTCATAAGTTCTCTAGTGTCTACATGTCTCATACTATTCCTACCCTCCCCCTGTCTATTTTCTACCTACTGTCTAT
>PVIA01011767.1:0-42171 GCA_004024845.1 Tonatia bakeri
CCACCAGAAATAAATATTTCTGAGGGAGAAAGAAAGCCCCAAAATATTTATTATTTAACTACTTTGGCATGTAAATTGTACTTTTTAAGAACAAATTATGGGATTCTGCTGACTTGTATTTCTTTGAATTTCTTTTACTGAAAGTTCTTTAACTTTCAGATGTGAACTTTTTAGAGACAGTTTGAAACTTTAATTATGAAGACATGCAGCTCAAGGGGCTATGAAGCAGACATGTTCTCTGCAAATATATATTTAAATATGTAAATAAATATGCCACACTATTTTATTCTAAAGTATAAAGTGCCATTTTGTCCAAAGGGATATTAAAATTAATTTTTACTGTGTATTTACATCAAATTAATAGTTTAGGCTTTTCTTGAAAATATTTTCTCATATGCTACAAAATATTTTTAAAAATATATGTTTATAAAATATAATTCATATAATTAATATATGCCCATGAATTATTTAATTCATTATTTGAAAAAACACACTCAATTTCTAAAAATTTGAACCTGTAGCTAAGATGAAATAAATAAAAACATAAGAGTGTATAAACAAACTCAGAATTTCTACAAAAGGATGCAACTATTAACAAGAGTGAGCATTTGCTCTTTTGAGAATGGAGCCCAGGATCTACTCTTCTTAACTGAAAATACATCCTTACCCACTGTGAATTTCTTTCTCTGTAGAGTCTGACCTTTTCTTGAATTGCCCCTCCCCCCTGGTAGAGTAGTGTGGAGTGGTTAGAAAGGGACTAACAGCACCAGTTCACAACTCTGCAATTCAAATGGGATCAACTGCTAAAGGCATTGCTGATCAAAAATAAAGAAATACCCTGCATCTGTGGGGTCTTTTAAGCCTAACAGCAGGAAATCGCTTCAATTCTGAAACCTGATATATCCACCAAAATCATTGTCGTGCAATACTCTGACTCAAAATGTGGCTTTAGCAGTAAAAAATTGCATCATTGTGATTTTGTCTTTTTAGAAAACAGTCATCTTATACATTTACTTTCACATATGCTTATTGAGTTTCAAGAAATAAAAAATGGAAAATATGATGGTATCTCTTTTAATAGTATTATTCACCTAAGATATTTAGTTGAATAATACTATTCAACTAAGCTATGTTGTAAACTATCCAACATAGATTATATTTTTCTCATTTTTAAATTTGTATTACTTTTTTGTTTACTGTAACATTCATATTTTTATCATTTTTTCTTAAAAAGTAAAGGAGGACGCACTTATGTTAATCTCTAAATTTTCATAACTATGAGTTGCTTCTTGGCTAGAAAGTAGTCTGGCAGTTCTAGGAAATTATTTGGCAACACAAAACCAATTGGATTAGAGTGTTAGAGCAAATGTTGTTATAATTGTACCCAAATTTTCTGTCATTTAAGTGAATTTTCACAGGGAAACCTCTCTAAAGAAGTTAGTGGGCACTAAACTCTCTTTTATTACATAATGGCCCTTGGAGTAATGTTTGCCACTTTAGGGGAAAAAATATATATTTGTTGCTCCTTCATTTTTCCTGCCTTTTATCTTCCTTTTTGCTTCCATGTATATGCAAAACCACAACAAATGAAACAAGGAATATCCTTTTAGGGCGTGGCCCTGATTATGGTTTTCCTCTAAGCTGAACCAGAATGGGTCTGGGGAGCAGTATTTATACCCTGAACCCAGACTTTTCCTACCACGCTTAATTGAAGTGATAAATAAGTAGATCCAAGTTGTGCCTATCAAACTCTCTCTCCTGGAAGGAGCAGCCTTTTGGGAGCAGGAGGTCTATCATCTGAGCTGTGGTGAGCTGACAGTCGTCTACCCTATGGACAGAGAAGCTGAAGAAGCTAAACTCCACAGGGAAAGAAAGGAAGCAGATGTCCTAGCAAAGCAGTGAGAAGCAGCAACAACAAAACAAGCAAACAAAAAGAAAAGCAGGAATATCGTCTTGTTCTTTCTCAGCATTCTATTCCAAGTTCTTGTTCTCCAGGCTTGGCTCTTCTAGCATGATTAATGTGTTTTTGTTTTGTTTTGTTTTCAGCTTGAGTTGTCTTCTGTATACAACTCCCAAATCCTCACCATTGCAGTGTCCTTTCATGGAGCTGTGGAGAAAGAAGTGACCTAGCTTGATTTTTTAATGCCAAAAATTATTAGATTGACCATAAAATAACCTTAACTTCCTGAGGTTTGGTGTCCTCTAATGCATAAGGCCCACAGGCTGAATCTGGCCCTCCACCTGCTTTATCTGGCCCAGCACCTTGTTTCTACCTGGTGGCAGTGCCAGGCTCTCACTTAACTGGTAAGAAGTAGTTACATTTTATACAGTCCCGAAATGACATTCAGCCCTTTGAAAGCAATGGCAAGGCTGATGTGGCCCCTGGTGAAAATGAGTTTGACACCCCTGCTGTAATGTAACAGGATCCCCATAAAACAGATAGCACAGGACTGCTGTGGGGGATCAGTTCTATAGTTCAGGTGAAGCACTGTATATAGCACTTAACACAGTTAAAAATTTCCACCACCTTGCTGCCTGCATTCATTATACTCCCATAGCCCTCAGTAAAACAACAGTTTTGTCCCTGTTGCATACTATTCTGTTGTGGAGTATGTGGTTCTAAATCTGAAATAAGAACAACTGGTCCAATGTAATTTTTAAAAGCTAAAGTATGAAATTGACAACTTCTGAAAACATTTTAGAAATTTTCTGTTTCCATTACATTTCTTTGCAATCTCTGGGGAATAAGCAAAAGTATCACTACAGATACTGAACATGTAGCAGTTTTGTATGAATCCCAGGTGCTTTTTTGCTTAATCAATGTTACTAATTTGTTAGGTTTACCAGCACAAAATAAAACAGACCAGGTGGCTTAAACCACAGAAATTTATTTATTTATTTATTTATTTATTTTGCAATTGTGGAGCTGGAAAGTCCAAAATCAAAGTGTCAGCGGTTTTGGTTTTCTTGAAGCCTCTCTCCTTGGCTTTTCTCCTTGGCAGATGGCCACCTTCTCTCAGTGTCCTCATATAGTCTTTCTTCCCTGCATTTGCATTGCTGGTGTCTCTGCATAGCCAAACTTTCTTTTCTTATAAGGACACAAGTCAGACTGGATTAAAGAACAAACCCTAATGACCTCATTTTGACTTAATCACCTTTTTAGACCCTCTTTCCAAATACATGCAGTCACATTCTGAGGTACTAGGGTTTCAACATATGAATTTTGGGGGGGGGGTACAATTCTACTATAACAATATTGAATACTCTGTTCTAAAAAGTATATATTTATTTTGGGAAATGTTACATAGACTTTTTACTGTTATAAAAGTGTAACTGAAAAACTCTAATGGTGGGGAAATGTAAGCTACCCCACCATTCTTTGATGTTGTTTCTCTAAGTGCTGACTCATTACAATATAATTTGTAGATAAACAGCATGTTTGTATAAAAATCCTAGGAACTAACTTCAAAAGACGCAGGTCCCAACCTTCAGGCATCCCAGCTCCGGGAGACTTGCTGACCTTCATCCACGGAGTCGGGATGACTAAGCCAGGATGATGCACACTGGACTATCACTTGCCTTATAGAAATGGACTGTGCTAGTCTTCACATAAAGAACTTTTCAATCCACTCCCTTGATCTCTTTGTTCTGTTCCTCTCTCTGTTCTTATAAAAACCTCTGTCTCCACTGAGAGGTGAAGATGGGCTTTGAGACATGATTCCCCATCTTCTCAGGCTGGGCTTTGCAACACGATCCCTCCATCTTCCAGGTTGCCAGTATCTGAATAAAAACAATTTACTTTATATTAGCACCTGCCTCTTGAGTGTTGGGTTTTGTAGCAGCAGGCAGCCCAACCTGCGTTGTTCGCAAAAATATTTTTCTTTATATTTTCTAAGTGGTATTTAATTAATTTTATCTGTAGCTCTTTATTCCTCTGTGCTTTTATCACTCATATGCTTACATTATTTGTACATTCAAAAGATTTTTATTTCCTTATTTTCAAAAGAAATGTTTTATTGTCACAGGATGCCACAGAATTTCCCTAAAATAATATATTTTATTTCTATCACAAACATATATAGACATATATATACACACAAACATATATTTAAATGTTAGACATTATTATCTTATCTTCCAAAAATTAAAACATTCCAATAATATTTTTTTGAGAATTTTATTAATGTGTGAGTATTGGGACTGCTTCAGAGAAACTCCCTACATGAAGGTCTGTCCAGAAAATATCCAGCCATATAATATTTTAAAAATAGACGCATTTATGAAGAAGATACAAGATACAAGAAACATTATACATAGGACAATGATGCCTCACTACCCTTCAAAGTAGGCGTGCTGGGACCTCAAACAGTTCTCCCAATTGCTATCAGCTGCCCCATTGTGTTTTTCTGAATCTCATCGATAGTCTGACATCTCTTCCCTTTCAAAAGTGATTTTAGTTTCAGGAAAAGCCAGAAGTCACAGGGCACCAAATATGGGCTATAGGGGGGCTGATTCACCTGGGTGATTTGATGTTTTGCCAAAAAAATCTGCAAAAGACATAACGCATGAGCAGGCACATTGTCATCATGAAGCTGTCAATCATCAGTTGCCCATAGCTGCGGCCTTCTGAATCGTCAGAATATTTTCTGCAGAGGATTGTTCAAGCTTAACACAAAATTTGATGCAGACTCATTACTCTACTTGCTCAGTCATTTTAAATACGATGACTACACAGTACACATGCTCACTCAATGGCATCTACCACCCCCACTGACTAGTACAGTGAAGTCATCATTATTCATGCATGTACATCCCAGCCCACTCTCCTTGGCTGCCAGGTTACATATAGATGTTGCACAAACTGTTCTTGTTTCGTTAACAATGTTTGTACTTTTTCCAGACATGGAAAATTGGAAAATTTTAGCTCAATTTATTTCAATAAGAAATTGTTAGCAATTTAGAATTGGTACTCATTTTTGTTATCTTGTCATTATTTCAATTGTTCAGATTGAATTTACTATTTATGTATTTATTCATTTACATCTTTTTGCAATAAAATGATGTGCACAGTACTAAAGTTTTTGTTATGACTAGTTATATTATGGCAAGTCAGGAAAATGTATGTGTGTCCATTGCCTGGCATCAGAAGAAAATTTTAAGAAAAAAACTCACAACTGTAGAAACAATGTGACAAGGCATGGGGTAGATGACATCAGTGCAAAGGGGAGTGCACACAATTTTTGGAGGTTAGCAGAGAGGTTAACTAAGTGGTAATACTTACAACGTGACTTGAAGGAGTAGGAGATTGAAAGGTAGACAATGATAATCTGATTGGGTGGAGATAAAGACAAGACTCTGTAAATATTATTTCATTTACAGAGTCCGAGACTGAGAGCTAAATTTCGAGACTTCAAATAGTTTAAAATCACTGGGGACTTGGAGGGTACTGGCAGGGGTGAGTCTAGCTTATAGGAAGAGACAGGAGACTAAGGAGTACTAACCTCATGCTTAGGAAAAGAGGCATAATTTTATATGTGACGGGGAATCTTGAATAGTTTTAAAGAGGTTTTCAACTTCAGCTGATGATCATCAGTGTCAATTCAATGCCAACAAGGACCCTATTTGGGGTTGGTGAAGAAGAAAACTGTTCAGTGCAAACAGGTCAACAGTGCTACGACTCAGCTATGAAAACAGCATGGTATGGGGCAGCTCAATTGCAATACATCACAGCTGTAAAAACAGCTGTGACTATAGACCTCTGGGTCCATTGGGCCAGGACCCTCTCTGGCTAGGCAATCCTGCTCTGCTCCAATGTACTTGCACTCTATTCCACATTGGTCTATCAGCTCCATGCTTGTCTACTTTACTTTGCTCTGGCAAGACATCTTGGTGTTTTGATCAGAAAAATGAAGTCTTCACCCTTCATGGAAAAGGAAAGTGTGCTCTTGGAGCCAGAGGGGAGGTGGTTTATATGGACAGAAACCCCTGCCTCTGGCCCCTGATTGGTCCTGCATGTGCAAATGTGCGCTTCAAACCACAGTTTGATATGTCTAATAGGTATTGTCTTGATTGGTCAGAAAAGAGCTACTCTGATTGGTTAGAGATGCACAACTCTGATTGGATGGGAAAAGACTCAATACTATTTGTTGAAAAAGGATTCCAGGAAACCTGTATAAGGACTGGGTCAGCCGGCAAAAACACAGTGCAGTAAGGCAGTTAGTTCAGTTGCAATACAGGCAGTTCACTGCAGAGGCTTGTGCACAAGTGCAGCTTTCATGAGACGCCCCTGTGCAGAAATGGTTGGTAGTGTCTGCTTTTTTAAAACATTTGAGCCCAGTTAACCTCCAACAGGCCTTTTAATAGTTGTCTTTTTCCCTTTCAGGGTTTATATCAATATCATATCCATATTTTAGAAATCAATTTGATGGCAAAATGAGAAAGGGACAGGAAGGGAGTGAAACAGGCAACCAATTGGTAAGTAACATAAACCAGGGAAGAATGATAACATGCAAAGTGAGGTGGTGAAAACAGAAATAGAAATTTTCTCTTATTTTGTTATTTTATTAAACCTGGGAAACATTTTTACTATTTCATATAATCAACCTTTAATTAAATTGTAAGTTTGAAATGCCTTTGTATCAGCTTGTGAATGTATTTATTTATCATTTATGTGTTCATTTATTTATATTTTACTTATTTTAAAACATAGTATTGGAGATAGTTTACATTGAAAATCATAAATACAATGAAGCTGATACCCTGAACGCAAAAATAAATGTTTTCAAATTAATAAAGAAAATAATACATATACAACTATCATAAAGAATACCCTTTGAAGAAGATACTATTCTTTTGTACATAAACATTATTTTTATTTAACTGCCAAACATTGCCTAATTGCGGTATCATCATGCCATTTCACAGATAAGAATATTTTCAAAGTTTTTGACTTTTAGTCTTGGAGAAGACTATTAGGATGAGTTTCCTGAGAAGAGACCCATCCTTTAAAAAAGCTAGCTACAAATGTTAGAACAGCAACAACAACAAATCAGTGCTACGTTTTCTAAGACCCAGATTAAAGACCAATGTTATGAAATTTATACCTCTTTTTCCTCCTTTGTTCTTTTCTTACATAGGAGAGCATGGCAGTTTATCAGGGCATTTTCTCTCCCATTTAAAATGAGTATAAAATTGCTTCCATATGGAGGAAAATTTGTATATTTTATAAGGGTTGTAGACCGGTTACACATAAGGTCGTGTCTTCTATCAGCCTTTGGCAAAGGATGAAGTCATAATTTTAATTAATTTTATTAAACCATTGAGAATTCATTTATTTAACTACCAATCTTTGAGAACTTTTACTCAGAATTGAAAAAAGATAATGAACAGTCTTTGTCCTCAAAAAAGTGAAGTGTGACACATTTTTCTATTAAAATAAAATGTGATATGTGCTAAAAGCAGTAAAAGCAAAGGGGACCTTGAGTACACAGCTGAAAATCCAGATACTTTCTGTTAGTGGTAAAACTTAGTTATACCTTTTTTTTGTCTCTAGAAAAAGAATAAGATTTACATAAGAGGAAGGAAAGGCAAATTAGAGGGTTGTAAAAAAAAAGCAGATTTCTGCAAATGCAGAGAAGGGCAGGAAAATCATTCCCTTGGGAGACTTTTAAGCAGTTGATATGACTAGATCTCAATGGACAGGGGTTTAGGGGCTTACTAGGATTTACTGAGACTATAGCGAGAGAAAAGACCCAGTTTATAAGTATCCTTGTATCTTACACAGGGAGTTGGGATTCAATTTAGAAGGCATGGGTTTTATTAAAAAATCAAATCATAAGCTTGGATTTTAGAAAGATAACTTTAGTAACAGAATGGAATCTGGGATCATACGATTGAAACAAAGGGACAAGTGTTGATAATGCAGGAGAAACATGATGAGCTAGGAAAACGGTGATAGGGTGGAAAGGACAGAACCTGAACTAAAGGAGAGGGAAAGATGAGCAAGCAGAGGAGTGAATTGATAAGCAGTTCTTCTTTAACAGATGTTTAAAAGAATAAGTTTAGATTAAGAAAGATCAGAATAAAACAGAAAGATGTTAAAAAGCAAGAGTGGAAATCAAGGTCTTTGACACCTAAGAAGGTAGTTAAGGGATGAAGTGCTATTAAGCTAATTCCAGGAACCTGCTCTTGGGTTCCTGCTACAACTTGCATCCTTTCCTATCCCTATGATCGCTTTGATAATGTTGAAATCTGGCTAAGATTCTAGGAGATACAGACCAATTCAACTGCATTCTGTCACCCCAAACTGCCCCCCACCCCAAAATGGTACCTTCTGTTAATATAAAAAAAGAGAGAGAGAGAGAATAGTAAGGAGAAAGGAGAAAAGTTTTTTTTTATTTTTTTTAAAGATTTTATTTATTTATTTTTAGAGAGGGAAGGGAGGGAGAGAGAGAGAGAGAGAGAAACATCAGTGTGTGGTTGCTGGGGGACATGGCCTGCAACCTAGGCATGTGCCCTGACTGGGAATCGAACCTGCGATGCCTGGTTCGCAGCCCATGGTCAATCCACTGAGCTACACCAGCCAGGGCGAAAAGTTTTAATTAATCAGAAAAAGATCTATAAATTGAAGAAAACCTATGTGTTTAACCTTTTGTGCATTCTTGATTCACCACTCAAAACATACTGTAACCAGTGGCATTGTGTCACAGATTGATTTCTTACAAAGGAGAAAATTTAATTGTAACCCCTTTTGTGCCTAGAAATTGCTATGATTTTCATTTACTACACAACATTTATTACTTTCAAGATCCAATCTTATCCTCAAATTACTTTAGAATAATTAGAAACATTAATATCAAAAATGACAGGGTGCTGGCTAGAAAAAATTACGTTTTTAGAAAATCAATTAATAGTTATGAAAGCTGCAGAACTCTTTTAACGATACCACTGGTTTTGTGTAATAATTATACATATTTTGGTTTCAAAATATAAATGTCTCTTTACTTTGATGAAAGTATCCCTATTACCCATAACACCATGAATCACAGAAAATACATTATTGGCAATGAACATTCTGTGGTATTTTTAATACTAAACAATGATCAAAACAGAAAAAACAGTTTCTACTAAGGAGGAAAATTAAATGCAAATATGGCATTTTGTAGCAATTATCATTTAATGAATGCCACTAGATTTTTAGTATTTCTGTACAGATCAGCCTCTAGGCCTTTGTTTGCACTATGTGATATTATACCCAGAATATTTTGTAGTCTTTACTCTTATGCCATTTAATGATTATCAGATTGTGATCACAAGCAAATTACATAAACAGATATTGTTACTCATTTATTCCTGTCTATCTGCTCCCATAAAATGTTACTGAGTGTTTCTAAGTAAATATTTGTGAGGGAGAAAAAAGACAAAAGGGGATGCAATGCAACAATGAGTCTCATCTCCACTAGCTCTGGCAAACAGTTTGCATTCGATATCTCTACCATTTGACTCCATTATCCCCCATCCTCATATCATTTGTTGTTTTTCTTTGCTTCCATAATACATAACCATCAACTTATTGGCTCAAGTAGTTTCTTACAGTTCTGTATTTCAGAAGTCCTGTGTTGTTCTAAGCAGGCTAAAGTCAAGGCATCAATAAACTCCATTCATTTCTGGAGTCTTCAGGACAAAATTGTGGTTGTAAGATTGAGGCCCCTATTTTCTTGCTGGCTGTGAGCTGAGGGTTGTTTTCAGTTTCTAGAAGCCACAGGTATTCTTGAGATTACGTAAGGGTAGGTCAAATCCTTCTTACATTGCACCTCTCTGAGGAACTCTCCTGCCTATCTCTTCCTTGGCATATTAAGGTAAAGTATTCTCAGGCACAACATGGATGGCCGAGATCACAAAGACCAAAACCCTGCCCAGCATACATCAAAAATCTTAACTCCTCCCTGGCTGGTGTGGCTCAGTGGATTGAGTACTAGTCTGTGAACTGAAAGTTCAATGGTTCAATTCCCAGTCAGGGCACATCCCTGGGCTGTGGGCCAGGTCCCCAGATGGGGACATATGAGAGGCAACTCACTGATGTGTCTCTCACACACCTATGTTTCTCTCCCTCTCTTTATTCCTTCCTTCCCATCTCACTAAAAGTAAATAAATAAAATCTTTAAAAAGTTTTTTAACTCTAGCTATACTTCCTTACTTCCTCTTCTATAAACACATTACATTTCCTTACATTTAAGAACATCCATACATATAAAATTAAATTCCCTTGTAATTATATTATGTTTCCCCTATAAAGCCAAGTATTTTGCAAGCATATTTTTCAAGACCCAACTCAAAGCCAATTTGTTTTTCACACAAACTTTTTGACTTTTAATTGGAATCAATGTCTGTCTATTAGAGTTCTTATTGGAGACGAGGATGGATAGGAAAACTAGAAAAGGAAACTAAGATTTATACTTTGCTTATGATGTGGCAGGTGCTTAAGGACATTTGTTGTACAAACCTATGTAATGACATGGGCATTATCAGTCTTACTTAGTAGGCAAGAAACATGTCCCAGAGAGTGTCATTTGCTTTGCTAATGCCGCATGGCTTGTAAATGGAGGAGGTAGGATATAACTGTTGATCTAGTTATCAGTAAAACAGCTGTACCTTGGTACCTTGTTATAGCCCTTATCAAGGAATATGTATTTTTAATATCCCAGATATTAATAATCCCTCAAATTAAAATAATTTGTTATTTCATATATTATGAGGAGTCCTGTGGCTTCTCCAGGATTTTGGAATTGTGCTTGGCTAACTTTTCTCCATGGAGTCGATCCCACTAGCAGCCCTCATCCAAATGTAAGCTGTCAGTGTTCTTAGGGAGTACTCCCATCTGCTCCCGAGCCTGTGTCTAGGGGAGCTTTCTTCTCCGCCACAGCCTGAGTCTTATCCACTCTCCTCAGACTCTGCGGCTGCTTTCTTGCTTCACTGCTGCACAACACACCAGCGTTTCCTCAAATTTTGCAAAAAAATGCAGATGCGTGACTGTTGTGTCTAACACATTTTCCCCAAAGTTTGGGAGAAATAGAGGAGTATCCCAGAGGAGTATTTTTGAAAAATAAGTATAGAATGTAATTCTAAAAGTTATTCAACTTTCTCTGCCACACGATATTTCTCACTTGCTATGTATCAACTAAGCACTGTATGATGTCAACAAGCTGAGTATATGATTCTCTCTCCCAAGAACTTCTCTCCCAACTCTAATTCTCTCCCTATTCCAGGTCACCTGTAAAGCCTTGTGTCTGGTATCAGTCATAGGAAAAACAAAATGTCTAGTTAATTTATTATTTAAGCAGCACAGTTTGGAGGCGTGTGGAACACATTCCCATTCTATTAGTAGTAGAGAAATGAGCAAGGGTGAACACACTTGACTCATTAAAAAGACCCATTAACATCTTTTCCTAAATTAAAGAGCCAGCTACCTCCAATATGAATTATGTACACCTCCCCTGCAGTTAGAATAGTGTTTTTAAATATAATTTATTCATGTTGTCTTCATGAATATGGTGTGGGGTAGGGGGTATACATGCATTTCACTGCTAGAGTGTGAGCTTTTAATTTGGGGGGATAATATGTTACTCTTGGTCTTTGTATACCCTAGTTACCTAGATATATAAACCACCTGGGCAGAGTCCTCTGCTTCATGTTTTTTTTCTAAATGACACTAGGATTTTAACTTATATAACAAGGCCTCTTTTATCCAATTACTTACTTTAACTTCAATGATTCTTGTTTTATTTATTACATTTTTGTTAATAATTAAGATGTCATATTACAAAATCAAATGTCCTGAAAAATAAATTAGTCAAATAAGCATTCTACTTTAGAGTGGATTTTACATATTGCATCTCTCTCTATATATATAATATATTATTTTCTTGGAAATAAATGTCCAAGAAAAAAAATATGTATGTATTTTCTTGGAAAGAAGTGTCAATCTTCATTAAGAATCTTTGGACATGTTTAGCCCCAGCCCTTGAAGTGAAAGAAAATAGGTTAATTATTTAAAGATTCCTATTTATTCATTCAGTTTTCTAGTGTATTCCTAAATAGCATTGCAGGTCTAACAGAAGAATAGAATTAAAAGCCTACCCAAAATTTATTCTCACTATGTTTCAATGTTTCATGATTCCCAGAATTAAGAAACACCATGATAGGAAGTCACCCAATTTATTTCTGTTTTGTAGATATGCACTGGATACGAAGTATTTGTTAAAATCATTTTAGGTAGAATTATTTTGGCCTATGCAATTTGTCATGGTTATACTGTCCCTTTAATGCTTATACAGACATGCATAACAATTGAGTTTGGAAAGCACAGCACGTAGAAATTGTAAAGTCTGATGTACTTACTTGTGTTTGGAAAACTGCCAAAGCAGTGGGCAAGCAAACTGCCAAATATGCGCATGGGGCATCCGTAAATGACAGACTAAAGTGCATATGAGTATGTGAAAACAGGTGGTCTGGGATGCCTGGTATCAGCAAAGCATCTGGGCCCTGAAGTGTGACTGGATTATGTTTTCTATTCCCAGTAGAGAACAATGCTAATGATGAATATGGAGACTGGCATTGTTTAGAATCCTTTTGTTTTGTAACCTTTACAAGGTATTAGAATAGAAATGGAACCAGGCTTTTAATAGTTGAAAACTCTAAATCTCATTGTAACTGCTTCGGATGATACACATCCTAATAGTGGTGTTAATAATACTAGATGCACGTATGTTGATGTAGATGCTCAGTTTGGCTCTTGTTCACTTTTGAGGATGCACATATGCTAAGTGGATGGCACAGCTTCTGTCTTCATTGTTCAGTTACAGATTTGACCCCTAATACGTGTTATAAAATAAATGCTAATTTTAAACTCAAGGATTCTTTCTTGATTTCTCTGTTTTTGTTTGTTTGTTTGTTTTTGTTTTGCACTATTCATTTTAAGGAGTTAGGGCTCCAAAGCACTTCCCCAAACTAACTTTCTAAATTTTGTAAACAAAGTTGCTATACTCTTTCTAGGAAAAGTAAAACATTCTTTCAACATGTGTTTGGAAAACATTTAAATGTGAATTTTGGACCAAAATAGAACAGAGTATAATTATGCTCTAAATACGGAATGAATAAAAATAAAAGCAGCTGGAATGAACATCTTCATCTGTTTAATACATAAGGGAAATCACTTTTCATTATACCTGAGTGATGCTCAACACTGAGCAAACTGCATAATCTTGGGGGGTGGTTTACAAATATGGGTACTTAATGTTCACATGTCCATGAAGAATTTTACTTAATTTTTTGGGGAAAAGTCCACGCTCTGGTATTTTTACATGCTCCCTCAGGTGACTCTAATGTCCATACAGTGTTAACATGTATTGTTATATCTGAAGTTCTAACAGAAACTACTTTAACGTTCAACCCGCTTACCACATAGCACGTGTTTGAAATATAGTTCTTTTGTTCTGTCTCTGGACTTTGTGAAAATGTCTTTTGTTTACCTCCTTTATTACTCAATGTTCCACTGAGTGGAAAGGAATTTTTTTTTAAAGAGCACTGATTTGAAACACCATGATCATTATTTGCCTGGATCATTAGGTGCTCCAATTAGTAAAAAGGGGGAAGACTATCTTTTACTCTAATTCTTGTTCCCACTATTTTGTTAATTGATACACTCAATGGAAATGCATGATTATCTTTCCTTTTAGCTCTATTTGTAAGTTTATTAGAAGTATGTCTCTTTTCAGCACAGCATTTCACAAGCAAAATGTTGGTTAGAAATCCAGAAGGAGCTTCTGGTTAAAGAATCCTTTAGTCTTGTCTGTAAACAAACAACCTGAGTAATTAATAAAAATGTACTTCTTGGTCATAAAATTTTGTGACTGCACAAAAATGTCTGCAACAGTTAGGTAAAGTATGAAAGACTGTGATTACAAGCTCAGGCTGATCCCAGTACCTTTAAGTGCCCATTATATAGCAGGATGTGATCTTCAGTTTGTATACTGCAAAATCGGTGTTGTTGGTTTATCCAGAGATGAACAAATCCACTGAAGTGACTCGAAGTCACAATTTACAAGAGGTTGATGTATACATAGGATATTGAATGAAGTTATATATATATATGTATAATGAAGTTATATATATATATACACACACACACATATACATACATACACACACCATATACGATATGTGGATAACAAATTTGTTATTCTGTTATCCTTTATTAGAATTTAAGTTATATAATAAGAATATGTCTATTTTATTGACCATTATATTCTTAGTGCCTAGACTGAGGTATCCAATGAATATGTGGTATAAGAATAAATTTTATTTTATTTTATTTTAAGTATATTTTATTGATTATGTCATTACAATTGTTCCATTTTTTTCTCTCCTTTATTCCCCTCCACCCTGCACCACCCCTCCCACCAGCATTTCCCCCACCTTAGTTCATGTCCATGGGTTATATATATAAGTTCTTTGGCTCCTTCATTTCCCTTATTATTCTTAACCTCCACTGGTCTATTTTGTACCTACCATTTATGCTTCTTATTCCCTGTACCTTCTCCCACATGCTCCTCCCTCCTCCTCCCCACTGATAAACCTCCATGTGATCTCCATTTCTGTGATTTTGTTCCTGTCCCAATTGTTTGCTTACTTTTTTTTTCAGTTCAGTTATTGATAGTTGTGTTTGTTGTCATTTTGTTGTTCATATTTTTGACCATCTTCTTTCCCTTAGATAAGTCCCTTTAATATTTCATATAATATGTGCTGGGTGATGATGAACTTTAACTTTATGTTATCTGAGAAGCACTTTATCTGCCCTCCCATTCTAAGTGATAGCTTTGCTGGATAGAGTAATCTTGGATGTAGGTCCTTGCCTTTCTTGACTTTGAATACTTCTTTCCAGCCCCTTCTTGCCTGCAAGGTTTCTTTTGAGAAATCAGCTGACAGTCTCATGGGAACTCCTTTCTAGATAACTGTCTCCTTTTCTCACTGCTTTTAAGATTCTCTCATTTTAAATCTTGGATAATATAATTAAGATTTGCCTTGGTACGTTCTTCCTTGGGTTCAACTTCTTTGGGACTCTCTGAGCTTCCTGGATTTCCTGGAAATGTATTTCCTTTGCCACATTGAGGAATTTCTCTCTCACTATTTTTTCAAAGAAGTTTTCAATTTCTTGGTCTTCCTTTTCTCTCTCTTGAACCCCAATGATTCAGGTGTTGGAACATTTAAAAATAAATTTTATAAAATAATAATTTTATACTATAGCATAATATTCTACTTACTAACCTGTGCCATTCACTAGAATTTGAATTCCATGATGGTTAGAAACATATTATTACATGCATCAATTATTTATGAAAAAATTAGAAAATATGTTCTGGGACAGTTATATTAATATTTACCTAAATATTCTTTATTTTTTTGAGAACCATAGCTAAAACTGAAGCATTATCAGAGGTAATAATAAAAGAATGTAACTAAGGTCTATTTTAGCTATAAATGTAACTTGTCTAATGTTAAATATCAGTGTCATAGTAAAAAGGTTACCATCACTTATGTGAAATTAAAAACTTAAATTTTACTAATGGTGCAATTTTCTTTCTAGTTCATTCTTTACTTAATACCACATAGTTGTATGAATAAAGTGTAATGTCTCTTCAAAAATGAAAAAACATTGTGAAGGTGCACACTCAATTCCAACTAAAAAGTTTAGTTAAATTATAAAGATATTTGAGAATAGCATTAATGTGACCTATGCTTATATCTTTTTTTTTTCAGTTTTGAAACCATAAAATGTGTATAATGGGTTGTTAGTTACAAGATTACCAACACTTACTAATCATGAAATAAATCGTTATGGAGTGATTAATTTGACAAATATGTACCTGTATGAAGACACAAAAATGGAAATAGTTTTCAAAATAATTGATTAGTTATTATAATTAAAAATATTTGTCATATGATTTAATTGTTTTTATAACTACAAAGAAGAAAACATGAAAATAATAAATGTTTAATCTTTATATAATGCCACCAACTGCCTTTCAAGAAAATGTTGCTTAAAAGCTACATGAATAATTCTGGGAAGAGAATGTCCATAGTCAAATGCACTGGTTTTAGTGTGCTGTTGAATACTATTTAAAACTTCTACAATTCTTTTATTTTTTTCATGTATATAGGTAATTATTGAGCATACACCATGCATATATGATGACAAATTATAATTGAAAAAAGTCAAAATTGAAATGAGAGTTTATCAGAGGAAGAGATCATCTAAATCTGACTCTCAGATGGTTTCTTTGAAAAAGTGATATTTACATTAAGATTTAAGAATATGGAATAATTATCCAGAAAATAATGTGGGAAAAGAACATACTGTACATAGAAAGAATGTGCTAAAAATGGGAATCTGTTGATCCATTGACCCAAGCTCTGAAAAGTGTCATTACCATCAAATTGAATTTTTAAAATATGAACTTGATTTTCTAATTTAAAAATAATGCTAACAAATAGCTGGCTAATTTGGGGAAAAGAAATCTAATAATTGACAAGTAATTAAAAAACTACATCTGACAGCTTTCAAACATTCTGAAGCTTTCCTACCTTTCTAAAAAAGATACTTTCCACATGGTCCATTTTAAATTTTAATTATACTTTTACAGAAAGAAATATTCAAGGCTGAACAAAGATCTCTTTTCACTTGTGTTGCCTACTTTCCTTTACTCTGTGTGTGTGTATAATGTATCAATAATAATCAGTTATCAACTAATATATACTTTGGCTTATTGGTTTCTCTATGTCTCTACTCTTTTTGGTTTGCATGTTTAAATAAATGCTAACAGAAGTAGTAACTTGTTTTTTGTTTTTTATAAATGCATCATTTCATCCCTAACTGACCACCCACAGTCTAACATAATTCATTAGTGGTTTTGCCCTTGATTTCTCAGGGGGTTCAACATTCCATTTATGCATGCTTCTTCCAATCTTTCCTGTCACATGAGGTATGGGTCTGTGTGGAACTATTTCATTTACACTTTGCCATTATTACAAAGAAGTGGTGATTTTCTCAATGATCTTTAACAGCCTGAAAGTTCTAATTCAACCTCCCCAAGTACCTAACTTTAATCTTAGAACAATCCATGTAAAATGGATTTCTTATACCTAGCTGTGACCATTGAACTAAGAAATCTCTGCTCCTAAAAGTCTAGAGTCTAAAATATCTTGCTCAATTAAAAACTGAATCACAATATAAACGTATTTATTAAAGGTAACCTTAAGCACTTACATTCTTCTTCCTATATAAAAGTTATTTAAACATAAAAATAATTTTTATTCTGCATCAACTTAGTATTACCCTACATTTTGTTTATAGAAGTTTAATTTAATGAACATATGTAAAATTTTCATTTCAAAGAATAGCATCTTCATCCAGGTAAATGGAATAACACAAATATAATATTAATAAATTAGCAATTTAGGTACTAAAGTTATTTTTGTTCATTCAATTAAATGCCCAGGACAAAACATTTACAAAATACTTAATCTCTATGTTTTTGTTTCTTTTTTATGTAAGTTATATTAGAATTTTTAGTTCCGAAATATGAGCTCTAAAGCATCTAAGATGATTTGACTCAGTAAACCATTGTAATTCTCTTAGAGCTGAACGAGTATTCTGTTTCCACTTATGGTAAGAACATCCTCAACATAATAGGATGAAGAAAGTTTGTATTCTAATTGTAGTAAAAAAAGATTCTTACCTCAAGTTTTTGACATGTTAAACATCTTTATATTAGCTAGTGTAATTTCATGAAATGCCTTTTACCAATAGTTAATAAAGTGAATTGAGAAGATGCATAATTTTTATGAGAAAATCATTATAGACAGTCTGGTTTTGGTTTTGGAAGACACACAAAATAAATTGCCAATCGTTTTTTGTTTATTTTTTTTCTATTGTTGTTCAATTACAGTTGTCCCAATTTTTCACCTGTTGCTCTTCCCCCACATCCCCTTTTCCCTGCCCTGCTCCCTCAGTCTGTCTCCACCCTGTTGTCCATTACCACGAGTCCTTCAAACATATTCCTCAAATAGACCCCTTATTTTCTTTCCCCCATTTCCCCTCTTCCCTCTCCCCTGTGGTCACTGTCAGTTTGTTCCTTTTTTCCATGTCTCTGGTTCTATTTTGCTCATTTGTTTTGTTCATTAGGTTCTACTTATAGTTGAGATCATATGTTATTTATCTTTTGCCACCTGGCTTATTTCTCTTACCATGATACTCTCCAGCTCCATCCATGCTGTCACAAAGGGTAGGAGTTCCTTCTTTCTTCCTGTTGTGTAGTATTCCATTGTGTAAATGTATCATAGTTTTTTGATCCACTCATTTACTGATGGTTGTTTCCGGCACTTGGCTATTGTAAATAATGCTGCTATGAATATTGGGGTGCATAGATTCTTTTGAATTGGTGTTTCAGGATTCCTAGCATATAATCCCAGCGGTGGGATCACTGGATCAAAAGACAGTTCCATCTTTAGTTTTCTAAGGAAACTCCATACTGTTTTTCACAGTGTCTACACCAGTCTGCACCCCCACCAACAGTGCACTAGGGTTCCCTTTTCTCCACATTCTACCAACACTTGTAAATTGTCAATCTTACCATAATGGGATGAATATCAACCATAAATTTGAGAGTTGAAAGTTTTATTTTTTTTTATTCTCTATATTTAACTCAGATACTAAACCTACTTTCTCTCTCTTTGGTAATATGAAATCACAAAATGTAGACAACTCTTTTGGGAATTTGGCTCTGATGGTAAGGAGAAGGTAGATGCTAAACAATAGAACAATAGTTGGAAAGAAACCCAATACTACTGAAGGACTGCAGTCAAAAGAATGGAAACACACAGCACAGAAAGAATATTTGACAAATATCTTGATGCAGGAAGTTTGGGTGGGTTCACAGATGAAGGGATCACTGAATCTAGAGCACAGCAGGAGTTTTTGTCTGTAAGCAGGGATTATAAAAATTTAGATCTGAGTGTTTTGGTGTTGAGACACAGTAACTAGACTGTGTGTATATTCCATCTTGTGGTTTCAATTTCCTTTCTATAGCAGTCTTTGAACGTGTCCACTGAGACTGAGTCTATGTATCATGTGGAAGAAGCAGTTACACATCTGAGGGCAATAGAAAAATATTTAAAATAGAAATTTCGGTGATATTTTAAACATGAACATGGTTATGTAAGTATCCTCCCTTTTTCTTTTTGAAAATCCTTTATGACAAAAAGTAAAACAATCACCATAAGCAGAAAAAAAAAACCTTAAAAACTCAGTTTTAAGTGAAACTAAGAAAGCAGGTGTAATTCACAGACTCCAGATTTTGTGTAAATGCTACCAAAATATATAAAATTGGATATAAGCTATGTGAAAGAATAAGGAGAGAAATGTGGGTAATGACAGTAAGAACCAGAGGCCTTATTTTTTGCCAGAAAAATGCATTTTTGTAAATGTATATCTCCTGATTTCAACAAGAAATGTGAGAAATGGGGTAAGTGAGAAAGGTAGACAAAGTTCTTCTGCAGTGGATTTGGCTCATGATTAGAAGCTTCACAATGAGTCACAAAAAATTACAGCCTGCCTCTCTGGCAGCAGAGGTAGAGTGAGACTTCCTTGCACATAAACTTTCCTGCCCCGTAGACTACCTGGACCACTACCTATATATGGGAAACTAAGAAAAATGGCTAAACCAGGCATATTTAACATATCCAATGATGAATAATATAAGAAAGGAAATTATATACTATAGTATCAAAAGCAACATAAATAAAAAAAGAAAATAACATAGAAGTCTACCAACAGACTGAATGACAAAAAAAAAATACTGCCACGGAAAAAGTATCAATTTAATCATATATTTTCCCATAAAATAGAAAAATAACCTAGAAAAAAATATCATTAATGGGAAAAGGCCACAATATAAAAATAGACTTCCCGTATATGGTGGTATAAGTAAACATGACTTACTTCCTCACACAACCACATCAAATTACAATTAAATTATAAAACAACCATTATTCAGAACTATCAGAAATTTAGTTGAATGGAAGTCTGACAATTATGGAATTAAAGAAATCACATCCATCCAGACTGGTAGGAGGAGTGGAAATGTGGAATAGTCTACTTCCATATCCCACATCCACATGTTGTGGATAAAAATTTTGGAGGAATATCTCAGGACTGAGGGATTCCAGCCCCAAACCAGGACTCCTCAGCCCAGGGTTCAGTGTTAAGAATATGAATCCCCATAACTTCTGATGCAAAAACTAGTGGAGTCCCAAGCAGTTAGTTTCCCTTAAGAACCCACACAGGGACTTACTTGGACTCACTCCCTCTGAGATCCAGCACCAGGGAAGAAGCTTGAAAGACACCAGTGGCATACAAAGAGGAAGGAAAGTGTCTGGCAAGAAGGCTGGAGCTGGAAGACAGCTTTCTCAGAGACAAAAAGTTGGGCAGAGACCATTGACCTTTTTCTGAGCCCACCCCCCACAGAACCACAGAGCCTGCAGGTAAGTGACATATGTAAGACTCCATCAACCTGTCTAACACTCTTTGCCCCACCCTGGAAATCCCCTCAGACTCTGTCCCACCCAACCTACTGGCCCACCCAAACTATTAACCATGACTTTTCCACATAAATGGCTGGTCTTAGCTTATGCTTCACAACTTCCTAAATCCTATCAAGCAAGCAACAGCCAGCCTCAGTTACCACTCTCAGCCCCACCATACCTCTTGCTAAGTGGCCCCAGACCCAGCACTAGCTGCAGCAAGCCTAGATTCACAGATTAGCCTTGCCTGGGGATCTCCAAGTTCAGCACAAGTGGCAGGCACCTCAGATTGCTTTATAGCTTAGACAGGGTAACTTTGGGCAGAACAAATTTGGGGACCAACTTTGGCCGGCACCATCGGGGAAACTCCAGGGCCTGAGCAGTCAGTGGACAGCTACAGATCATACCAGCACAGTACCACCCTGCCACTGCATAGCTGGTCCTCCATGGGGGGTGAAAGTTGGTGGTCAGTTGTCACTGCCAGTCCTTGCAGCTGACTGGCTTAGGTAAATCCCACCCAATGACCTGCCAAAGGTAAGCAAGGCTCAACTATGAGAGGAGGGTATATTCATCTCACATGGAGGGTGTATCTTAAATACCCAACTTGTGTGAGAGGGGAAGCTGTGCCACTGGCCCCTATAGGACACCTGCTATATTAAGTCATGCTGCAAGACAAGGAGTCATAGAAAACATGGAAACAAACACAAGGAAGCTACCAAAATAAGCAGAGAAACATGGCCCAAATGAAAGAACAGGTCAAAACTCCAGAAAAAAACCTAAACAAAATGGAAATTATCATTCTGTCAGATGCAGAGTTCAAAACACTGGTGATCACAATAATAAAGAAACTCAATGAAGACCTCAACAGCATAAAAAAGGTTCAGTCAGAAACAAAGGATATACCTAAAATGAAAAACAATTTACAGGAAAACAACAGTAGAATGGATGAAGTCAAGAATCAAATCAATGGTTTGTAACATAAGGAAGCAAAAAAACAACTAATCAGCATAAACAAGAAAAAAAGAATCCCCAAAAATGAACATAGTACAGTGATCCCTCACCTACCGTGGGAGTTATGTTCCAGAGACCCCAGCGATAGGTGAAAATCCACGAAGTAGTGGCCTTATGTTTATTTTATTATTTGTATATATTTTAAGACTTTATAAACCCTTCCCACACTCCTATAAACCTTTCCCAGTCTCTTATAAATACTTCATATGATCTTAAACATGTTCTACACTCTTAAACCTATGTAATTTTAACAACATATAAAATTCTATATGGGCACAGGATACTGCAAAATCCTGTGATATAGCAAAAACTCCACGGTACAGAATTAGATATATCTAAAAAAAAAAAAAAAAAAAACTGTGATACAGTGAAGTTGCAATAAGTGAACCACAATATAGTGAGGGATGACTGGGTAAGCAGTCTATTGGACGACTTCAAGAGTTACCGCATTCACATGATAGGGATGCTAGAAGGAAAAGAGAAAGAGCAAGAAATTGGAAATCTGTTTGAACAAAACGAAAGGAAACTTCCCTAATTTGGTGAAGGAAACAGACATGTAAGTTCAAGAAGCACAGAAAGTCCCAAACAAGAGGTATACAAAGAGGCCCACTGCAAGACACATCATAATTAAAATGCCAAAGGTTAAAGATAAAGAGAGAATCTTAAAAGCAGCAAGAGAAAATAAGTTAGTTATCTACAGGGGAATACCCATAAGATTATCAGCTGATTTCTCAAAAGAAACTTTTCAGGCTTGGAACGATTGCCAAGAAATATTCAAAGTCATGAAAAGCAAGGACCTACAGCCTAGATTGCTGTACCCAGCAAAGTTATCATTTAGAATTGAGGGGCAGATAAAGAGCTTCCCAGACAAGGGAAAATTAAAGGAGTTCATCATCCCCAAATCATTATTATATGAAACTTAAAGGGGCTTATTTAAGAAAAAGTAGAAGGTCAAAACTGTGAACAATGAAATAGCAATAAATACTTATTTATCAATAATTACATATAAAAATCAAACTAAGCAAGTAAGCAGAACAGAGACAGAAGCATACATACAGAAAATGTTTCAATAGTTGCCAGGTGGGAGGGGGATGTGAGGGAATGTGTGAAGAGGTGAGGAGATTAAGATGCTCAAATAGGTAGTTCTAGAATAGCCATGGGGATATAAATCAGAGTATAGGAAATGGAGTGGCCAAAGAACTTATACATATGACCCATGGATATAAACAATGGTTGAGAATTGCCTGAGTAAGTGGGAGGTGCTGGGTGGAGGGGGGCAAAGGGGTAAAAATTGGGACAACTCTAATAGCATAGTCAATACAATTTAATAAACAAAGAAATAAAAAGTCAGTGACTACAGGATAAGAACGATGGAGGAGAGAGTATAGGAATATAGGCAGAAGTCAGAAAGGAGGTAGGGTAAACTAACCACCGCATCATAGACATAAAGCAAGCTGGAAAGAAGCACAAACAAAAAGATCTTGTAAACAACACAGTAAGAGACAGGGAAAGTGAAAAAGAGAAAATAAGCACAAGGAAATGGAAATAAAACAAGTATTAAGTTGCTATACAAGAATAAATAATAAATTTAGAAGACAGACAAAATATACAAAATATGTATAAAGTGCTTTGAAAGACAGAAACCAAAATAATTAAACATAATATAATCTAAAATATAATAATAAATATATACAATTAGAAAGAATTAAAATCTACATAATGAAAGGGGATGCCATTGTACTGAACAAAGCAATAATATCTCTTTGAGAGGGGAAATTAATTTGGTTGGGACTCTGATTTTTTTTCACAATATTCAATATCAGAAGAATATGGAACAGTAATATAGAAGAGATAGCCAACCCAAACTTCTACAAGTTCAAAATATGAAATGAGAAAAAAAATCTCTAAATATGACAACATATTCTCTGAATGAGACATGAAGTAACAGGTACTCTTATAATAGTGAAATTATTAACTGGTACAAACTTTATAAAGAGCATAATTGGTAATATTGATGAAATTAAAAACAGTTATACACTTTGACAAAGCAATCTTACTTCTTCAAATTTATCTGTGATATGCTTACTCATATGTGTAATGCTATATTTCAAGTTTACTTAGCTCATTGTAATACATTAAAATTGAAAACAAACTAAATACATAAATTATTTATATCCACATAGTGATAAAAGCATATGAGAAATTCTTTTATAAGGGGATATTGAAAGTTCTCCAGAATATATTGTTAATTGAAAAAGTATAGAACATTGTGACTAATATTTATATAGAAAAAATAAAATGATGGAGAAAGAAAATATTTGTTCCTGCTTGTATTTATATTAAAAAGTTTTGTAGCGAGCCATGGCCAAGTGGCTCAGTTGGTTGGAGCATTGTCCTGTACACCAAAACGTTGTGGTGGATTCCCTGTCAGCACTCGTACCAAGGTTGAGACTTCCAACCCCACTTGGTGCGCATACAGAAGGAAACCAGTTTCTCACGTAAATGTCTCTCTCTCTCTCTTTCCCCCTCTCATATTCTCTCATTCTCTCTCTCCTTTTTGCTCTTTCCAAAATCAATAAACATATACACATGTGAAGATTAAAAAGAGCTTTATAAAAAATAAAATAAGTAAATAAATAGAAAGTTTTAGAAAGAAACATTAGAAAACACTTGCAGGAGTTATTTTGAGTACAAATTATGGACTGGGAAAATGGATGGTGGGAAAGACACTAAGAAAGATTTTCACTATGTACTGTTATTGGTATTTTTTCTTTTTGAATCACTGGAATGCAATATGTATTGAAAAAATAATAATAAATTTAATTAAAAAATAATAAATATAATAAATATGGTGCATGAACAAATATTTCTAAGCTCACTAACTAATTCCTTCTGAAGAAACATATACAATGTTGACTTTGCAAATTGCTTCAACTAAAATTCCCACATGTGACAATCTTATTGATTTATTAAAACAAAATAAACACCCACCAAAAACAAAACTTTGCTACTATTATTAGTCGTTATTTAAGATATAAATTTTTCAAGAACCTGTTCAAGTCATTTCTGTTTATTTGGCATTGTTGTTCCATCTCTGTCACCATTGCAATATTATGACATCTTAGATACTCTATGTTAACTAAAAACTGCTAAATTTATCCTAGGATAGGATTGTTGGAGAGATACAAAAGTTATACACAACTCCTCATTGAAGAAAAAAGAGTTCTTTGTGTCAGTCACATATGAAAATCACTATACAATACATTCAAAAGTCTATAAGAGAAAACGATTAATACTGAACTCTAATTTTCCAGATATACATAGTGGCTCTCACTCTGAAAATAATACATATTTTAACTAGCAAAAAGGTAATATTTTGTGAGTCTATTGCTGTACTACTAGGACATAGTACAGATATACCAAGTTACTTCTTAAATGATTTTTATAGACAGAAAACATTATGTTTTGTTTTAATTTTATTGACAAAGAAAATAACTAAAATATTATCTCTGGACATATCCAAAAGTGAAATTTCTAATGATTCTGTTTCCATCCTGCCTATATTCTAGGCAGAAGTACAGTGTTTAACTTTTGGGTAAACCTGACTTTACTTACTGATTTTACTTCCAAATAGAAAATGAATATGGGAAAAATCAAATTAATATTACTAAATGAGATACATAGCTATTACATATCTTAAAATATTAATACTCTTGAATGCTTAATAAAACCTTTCATTTTAATGTTATCGTATTTGTTCATAAATGGGCTATTTATAATCCAGTTCTTTTTTTTTTTTTTTTTTTTAATCAATTTTGGCCCTGGCTAGCATGTCCTATTTGGTTAGGATCAATCCTGCAAAACCAGTTGCTGGTTTGATTCCAAGTCAGGGTACATATCTGGGTTGTAGAGTAAGTCCCCAGTTGGGGCACAAGAAAAATGTTTCTCTCATTCTCTCTTTCTCCCTCCCTTTCCCTCTCTCTAAAAATAAATAAATAAAATTAAAAAAAAATTACTTTGCCATGCATCTGGCATAGTTACCTGATATTTAAAAATGTTCTTTTGAAAGACTTCTGCAAAGTCAAATCATGAGCTTTGTTTTTTCTTGTTTTTATCTTAGCTCAAGTCTTTTAATTACCATGTATAGTGATTCTAAATTCACCATTCAAATAAATATATGGTAATTACCTGGGCTGAAAATGTGTGCAGTACATAGTATAAACCACAGTAAATCATCCTTCCCAAATAAATGTCCCTTCAGCTCACATTGACAATAACATAAAAACAAAAGCAGCCATTTAGACCGAAGAAAGCTACACAGCATGTTATCGAATGTGAGATTGTAAATGAAGACTGAAAAATTAGATGAAGAATTTGCAATTGTTATGTGACTACTCAAGGCTTCTGCTTTTGAATTAACACTCTAATTATCCTGTTTATAAATCTGTTTATATGATATATATTTTCTAGTATATTCAATACCTAATTACAGTGCTTGTTAATAGAAGTGTATTTTATATTTAAAATATATTTATTTTAAATTCATAATTGTAGAAACTGTTGCAAACAGTGCTTATCCTATTAGAACTGATGAATCTTAATATTCTAAGAGAGAAAAAAGCTATTAGAACATAGCCACACATACATGGATCATTAAAATAAATAACATACATACACAATTGTAATGTGGACATTTTAACAGTTCAATCAAATATGTTTCCACTCATTTGTACCACCTGAGAATCTCTTTGCTGTGTTTGTTACTAATGATGTTGGAGGTGAAACACCACTAGTCATTACCAGGGAAGTTGGACCTCAGTTCTAGAGTTTAGCAAACAAAGACTTCAGAGCTGAGAACTCAAATTATAAGACAAAAGTTTATTTAGAAAGTTACAGAGGTAGTAAAGTGAGCTGTAGAAGAAATGGGCTCAGGAAACAAGTTATGGAGGCAGAAGAAGGGCCCTGGGAGCTTAGGAAAGAGAAAGGCAGAGGGGTGCTCCTAAAAGGAAGAGTGGACCCTGGGTCCTTATCTTGAGGATTTTGAAGGCAGGAGGTTAGGGAAGGTATCAGGGGAGGATCTCAATAGAAATGTCATCAGTTTTATACTGGATGAGTTAAAATTAGACTTATTACCCTTGACTTCATCTGTCCTAGGATATGGCTGGCATAAATGCACTGATTGGATTTTTGTTATCTATCTCCCCAAGTAAGGTAATTTAAGCTATTTAGCCTCTGGCTGGGGAGGAGAAATGTAAACCATTTCTTCTTAAGTGTCTTTGGTTAGGAAAGGTAGGATTTTTTGATTTACTAGATGGTTGTAAGCTACTTGGCTTCTAACTATCTGTATCAGTTTCCCTATTCCACTTGCTCTGGCTTACTAGCCTATCTCCTGTTCACCAGATAAATAGAAAAGGCATAGACATAATGCCTCTTTGGAAAGGGAGTAGTTTTTGCCTGACTGTTGTGGCTCAGATGGTTGGGCATCATCCCACAAACCAAAAGGTCACTGGTTCCATTTCCAATCAAGGCACTTGCCTGTGTTGGGAGCCAGGTCCCTGCAGACCTGCAAGACACAACTGATCACTGTTTTCTTCTTACATGAGTGTTTCTCTCCTCTTTCTCCCTCCTTTCTCCTCTCTCCTCTCTCCAAAAATAAATACATAAAATATTTTTTTAAAAAGAAAGGGAGTATTTTCCAATCAATATAATTTATAAATGATTATTATTTTCTGTCCTCCTTTAAAAATTACTTTTAAGATTTTGTGGCTACTGAGAGGGAACACAAGTAAAATTCATCAAAGCAGTGAATGATGAAATATCCAGTCACATTGCTTCTCATAGAAAAATCACATAAGACAACAGCAAAAAGCCCATTTTCCGAAAGTTCTCTGTGAAATGGTAAAGAGCACAGGTAAAATGGGTCATAATCACTTCCCCTTCTTTTGTATTTTATAAGTGAGAATCTATGGTCATGATTGACTAAAAAAATAAAAAATGAAAAAGAGAGAGAGAGCTTAGCTCTCTAGCTCTAAGACATTGAAGTTACAGGGCATAAAATTGTCCAAAATGATCCTCTAGAAAGTTTTCAATAAAAAAAAATAATTTGCTCCCCAAAGGGGACATTTTGCCATATCTGGAATTGTTATTTATTGTTATTGCTTTGAGTGGGGCAGAGTAACAAGACTCTGTCCTTGATCACAATTTAGCATGGCTTCTCTGAACCCTCTCTTCAACTAGGCCTCTATGTTGGCCTCCGGTATCGTTGGCTTGCTGAGTTCAGTTTTAGCAAAGAATACTGTTTAGTATTCTTTGGTTTAGAGAGAACCCCCTCTTCTTCAATGCTTGATATGTGATCAAATTCATCATCCCTACCCTTTAGACCAGTCTAAATCCCTGGTCTGCCTTTATCAAGAATCCTGTTCAGTCAGTTTAGCAAGAATCCCTTATCCTTGATATTTAATGTGTTCATTTTATTTACTTTTTTATATGTTGACCCTCTCACACTGCCCCATAGCTATAAATTCCTGAGCCATCTTTGCTATATTGGAAACCACGTTCAATATCTCTCCCTCTGCCTATAGACTTAATCTCTACTGTAATCTTGAATAAAGTCTTTCTTGCTGTTTCTAACAAGTGTCCAGGAAAAAAATTATTTTTTAACCAATGTTAAAATTATTATTTTTTAACTAAATGCCAAGGCATACAATGTGTAGAGACCAGAAATACTGCTAAGCATCTTACATGCACAAGACAGCTCCCAAACAAATAATTATCTAGTCCCAAATGTCCGTGGTCCCTGGGTTAAAAACCCCACTCTAGAGAGCTATCAAATCAAATGACACGTGTCACTAAGGTTTTTCTTCTACCCTAAGTGCAACAAAATAATTACTGATTTGAATGTGGATTGCACTTTCATTTTTATGGCTTGCCTATAGTATTGATAGAGGAACTCAAGAATGAAAGATTTTAGCTTCAGTCATAGGTAATAGACTTAAGTGATTAATGCTTCTGGAAAAGCTGTTGTTCCAGGAACTAGAATGCATAACCACAACACTCCAGGAGTTCAACAAGCAATTCAACCTTTGTACCCAAGTGGGTCTCCAAGTAAATGAGATAGTATCTCAGCCATTGTGTTCTGGTGAGGGAATGTCCATAATACAGATAAAAAATTGTTGATCACCACATAAAGAAATGCTAGGAAAATCACAGCCAGACTGCAACTCTTATCTGATTAACCTTTTCTAAACTCCTTACCTACCCTTTCCTTCTCCTTATAAAAAGGTCAGCTTGAGATGAGACATTAAGATGGTTTTTAAGGGTGCATAACTCACCATCTTCTCAGATCACCAGCATCTGAATAAAGCACTATAAAGATTTAATCCTAGTCTCTCTGTTTATTGGTCCTGGTAATGATGGGCAGTACAAATGCTCACTTTTCCAGCTTTAGTATTGGTAACTCGTAACTCATAGTGCTAATATTTGAGAAATTTGTGGAGAGAAAAGCTGCTGAACCTAGTAACCCTAACATGTAGTGGTTGCACCTTTAGATTAATGGATATGCATCTTAATGTAAGCCAAGAGAAGTTTGAAATATGACAGTTTTGATAATCTGCTGGCTGGCATGAAGAACATTTCTGCAGCTCTGGCAGGAGATCTTTATACTCAGACTTGAAAGAGTAAGGATATTTCTCAGCAGAGGCAGTAATAGTGGACTGATCAGACTGAGTCATCCCTAAGTCAAGGATTAGAATAACCATTTTCATACTGAATAAAACACTGGAGTGTTAATGTAATTCAAGAAAGGACTTCAAGAGAGATATGAGTTTCCTTTTTTCAAAATTAAAAACTTTTTTGTTTTAAAGGACACTATCAAGTAAAACCACAGCCACAATTCAAGTAAAAAGACCACTTACATTTCAACCTCAAAACAATCCCACTAAAAAATGGATAAAAGACTTGAACAGACATTTCTCCAAACAAGATATAGAAATGGCCAACAAGTACATTGAAAACTGCTAAACACTAGTCATTAGGGAAATGCAAATCAAAACCACAATGAGACATCGCTTCATACCCATTAAGGTGATTATAATCAAAACAGAGGATGTTAAAAAGTGTTGGTGAGGATGTAGAGAAATTGAAACCTTTCCACATTGCTTCTGGAAATATAAGATGGTACAGCCACCTTGGCAAACAATCTAATAAGATTCTCAAAAAATGAAATATAGCTTTGCCATATGACTCAATATTTCTACTTTTAGATATATATCTAAGAGACTTGAAAATCAAGAAAATCAATGTTCATAAAAATTTCTTATACAATTATTCATAGCATCATTATTCATAATAACCCCAAAGTAGGAGCAAACCAAATGTCTATCAATCAATGAATGCATAAACAAAATTTGATATATACATACAATGGAATATCATCCAGTTATATAAAAGTGAAGTACCAATAAATGCTAAAATACATATAAGCCTTGAAAAACTTTATACTTAGTGAAATAAACTATGCACAGAAGGTCTGTGGTTTATTATATGGATGGGTTATAAATAGAATTAAATAATCCCATTTATGTAATCACATCCAGATAGATGAATAGAGACAGAAAGATATGTGGTTTTTAGGAGATATGGATGAGTGATCCCCAGGAGAGGGGTTCACTGCTATTGGGTTTTGTTTGGGGATGATAAAAAACATTTGGGAGCAAACTAATGGTATTAGTTGCAAAATCTTTGAATATTCAAAAAACACTACTCTGCACATTTGTAAATGGTGAACTTTATGGTATGAGAACTATATTTATATTAAAGATTCAGTGGTTATATCCATCTAAGCAATGTAAAGAAAAATTTATAATTAAAATTAATATTTTTCAACCAAGTAGTATTATAATATTTAAAAAATGTATCCCTGTCAGGTATAACTCAGTGGATTGAGCACAGACTGTGAACCAGAGGGTTGCCAGTTCGATTCCCAGTCAGGGCACATGCCTGTGTTGTAGGTCATGTCCCCACTGGTGACCATGTAAGAGGCACCAAACACTGATGTTTCTCTCCCTCTCTTTCTCCCTCCTTCCCCTCTCTCTAAAAATAAAGAAATTAAATCTTCAAAAAATGTAGAAAGTCAGTGTGCTGAAATTTTATAGTTACTTGGGTCATTTTCCTTCCTGCTTAGACTAATTTTTTCATGAGTTATAAAAAGAGAACTAAATTTCAAGAGCTATGAGATTCACTATTCCCTAATCATTTAAATACTCCCAATTTAGACAAAGAATACCTAGCCTTACACATTATTCTGCTTACTAAATTCTCTAGTTTTTAACATTGTCTGTCCCAGAGTATTTTCTACCTGGTAGGACAATAGTCTAAAAACAGAAGGAAGAGTTAAAGTCTGGAGGTAGACTTCTGGTAAAATTTCCTTTTCTTTTTCCTTTTTATTAATTTCATTGGGGTGACACTAGTTAACAAAATACACAGGTTTCAGTTGCACAGTTCTGCAACACATTGTCTGTACACTTTATTGTGTGTTCATCACCATGAATCAAGTCTGTATCTGTCAACATTGATTCCCTCCGTACCGTCCACCTCTCCTCAAACCCTTCCCCTGACAACCACCACATTGTTGTCCCTGTCCATGAGTTCTTTCTCCTTTTTCCCTTTTTGCTCAGCCCCTATGCCACCACCCCCACCTAGCACCCTCTGACAGCTATCAGCCTGCTCTCTGTCTATGAGTCTCTCTGTTTTGCTTGTTAGTGTTATGTTCATTAGATTCTTCATATAAGTGAAATTATATGGTACTTGACTTTCTCTGAGTAGCTTATGTCACTTAGCATTATTCTCTCCAGGTCCATCCATGCTGTCAAAAAGTAAAATCTTGTTTTTTTTTTTCCCCAGGCTGAGTAGTATTCTGATGCAGACACTGGTCTGCAGTGTCCATGTCATTATGGATGAAATGAGAGATTCTCACAGACTACCGAGTCTGGTGGAGGAAAAGGGACAGCATAGCTTTTCTCTCAAGGGAAGCAAAAAGCCTCAGCCCTCAACCCCAATGAGCTTTAATTGTCTTACTGGGCACATTACAAGAAGGTCCTCATTAACTATGCACAGGCTCGCTTTAGGTGGTTACCTTATACAGAAAACAAAGGAGCCAATGCTGCTAATCACATCACAGAAGAGGGATATTTGCAAATGAAAAGACAAAAGTAGTTGGACCAGTTAGACTCATCCTTGGAAGGTTTAGCATGGTTTTTAGGAAGTTGCTTTGCAGTAAATGTCCTCAATTCAGGGTGAGGGAGTTTTAGCAAAAAGCAAGACTCATAGCGGCCTAGGTACATTGCAGGGCTGATTCCTCACAGGAGAACCTATCCGTGGGTGTGGGTCCTGTGCATCTCCAAGTGGGAGCTGGGCCCATGCCATGCAAAACGGTCTACTGCAGCATTCCATTCTGTAAATTTACCACAGATTTTTTATCCACTCATCTACTGATGTACACTTGGGGTGTTTCCAAATCTTGGCTATCGTAAGTAATGTTGCAGTGAACACACAGGTATATACATTCTTTCAAATTAGTATTTTGAATGTCTTCAAATAAATTTCCATAAGTGGGACTGCTGGGTCATAAGGCAGTTCCAATTTTAATTATCTGAGGTAACCATACTGCTTTTCACAATAGCTGCACCGGTCTGCATTCCCACCAACAGTGCAAAAGTGTTTCCTTTTTTCCACATCCTCACCAGCACTTGTTGTTTGTTGATTTATGGCTGATATTCATTCTGACCAGTTTGAGGTGGTATCTCATTATGATTTTAATTTGCATTTCTCTTATTAGTGACATTGAGCTTCTTTAAATATGTCTATTGACAATTTGTAAGTCTTCTTTGAATAAGTGTCTATTAGGGTCCTATGTCTATTTTAAAATTGTATTTTTTTTGGTGTTCAGTTTTATTTTTGGATATTAACCCTTTATCAGATGTATCAGTGAATATTTCTCACATGGAGTGGGTCATCTTTTCATTTTGTTGATGGTTTGCTTTTCTGTGTAAAAACTTTTTAGTTTGATTTAGTCCCATTTGTTTATTTATTTTTGTTTGTTTCCTTTGCCTGAGGAAATATATCAGAAAAAATATTGCCACTAGAAATGTCTGATATTTTACTGCCTATTTTGTCATCTAGGATTTTTGTGTTTTTGATTCTAACATTTAGATCTTTAATCCATTTGAGTTTACTTTTGTGTATAGTGTAAGAAGGTGGTCTAGTTTCATTTTTCTGCATGTGTCTGTCCAATATACCCAACTCCATTTATTGAATAGACTATCTTTATCCCATTGTATGTTTCTGCCTCCTTCATCAAACATTAATTGACTATAAAGCAAAGATTTATTTATTGGTGAGAGAGCTAACTCTTGAACTTCCTTCTCACAAGTTAATAGTCACAGTAGGCTTATGAGAAGAGGCTAGAAGTGAAATTACTGTATATAAAGTCTCACTTAGCTAAATTCATCTAGAACAATGAAAGTCCTTTAAAAGATCAGCTATCTCTGTTGTTCCCTTTCTCTTATTTAAAGACTTTATTTATTTATTTATTTATTTATTTATTTATTTATTTATTTATTTATTTTAGAGAGAGGGAAGGGAGGCAGAAAGAGAGGGGAGAAAACATCAATGTGTGGCTGCCTCTTGAGTGCTCTCTACTGGGGACCTGGCCCACAACCCAGGCATGTGCCCTGACTGTGTGTGGATCTGGTGACCCTTTGGTTCACAGGCTGGCACTCAACCACTGAGCCACGGGAATAACAGCCTGTGCTCTGTTATTCCCTTTTTCTTTGAAGGATTTTTTTAATGCAAGTTAGTCAGAAGATACACGAAAGGAAAGACCGAATTATAAAGACTGAGTTAAGGAAAATGAAATAGACGGAATATAGATCAAAATAATTCTTGTACAGATGGGATCTAAGTTGAGGTTGGGAATTATTAGAAATCTTAGGCTGTTTCTCTTGGGAAGATAATGAACATCATTGAGTACCAAGATCTTCAATTCTTATCATTTTAATGTCCCACTCAATGTTTCAATCAAGTTGAATTATTCAATGTTATAAGTTCATTTATAAATAGAAGTCCTTAATACCCCTTCTCTCTCTCTTTTTAAGACTTTATATTTTTAGAACCATTTAAGTTTCCTAGCAAAGATGGAGGAAAAATCACAAAGACTTCTCATCTGTCTCTGCTCCCACACATGCATAGCCTCCCTCATTGTCAACATCCCCCACCAGAATAGTACATTTTTTATGACTACATTGTGTCATATAGATTCCTAAAGACCATAGTGTACACTGTGGTTCATTCTTGATATTGTATATTCTATGAGTTTGGACAAAAGTGTAATGACATATATTCAATATGCCCTAAAAAAATCCTTTATGCTTTGCCTATCCATGTATTCTTACCCTCCACACTTTTGGCAACCACTGATCTTGTTACTGTTTCTATAGTTTTGCCTTTTCCAGAATGTCATGTAGTTGTTATCATACAATATGTGGCCTTTTCAGATTTTTTTCCACTTAGTAATATACATTTAAATTTTCTCCATGTCTTTTAATGGAATAGTAACTCTTATTTTTAGTGGTGAATAACGTTTCATAGTCTGGATGTACAAACAGTATGTTTATCCATTCCCTTCTCTTTTAACATTGTGTTTTCCCTTTCTAGCCCTGTGTCTTAACAATTTTTCCTGGTGTAGTCATCAGGTCCTAAACCCTATGGCCACAATCTTCTGCAAATCTACCCTTACTTCCCTATGCTCTCCTGTGGCTAAAACATTCTTTTTCTTTCTTTCTGTAACTCCCTGAGCTCATTATGCTTATCACTCTGCTTTGTAATTGTTTGTTTACTTATCTGTGAGGACTTTTCTCTTTCACTAATTTCAGTTTCTGGCACAGTGCTTTACAACCAGGGGAAGTCAATAAGCATTCCTGACTGACTCTCTCTGCTAAGAGCTTTAGGTAAAATAATTACCTTCAGTAATTGCAAATGCACCCACACAAAGCAAATGCCGAAAGACAGGCAAGAAACCTGAAATTGTCAAGGCAAAGAATGAAGTCTAAAAAATATTTTCTCTAATGTCTATTATAGGTCTTTTGATGAGATTGTTCATTTTTTTTCTTTTGATTATGAAACATGCAATAATTTTTGCCAATCAGCAAAAATTATTATTTGTTTAATGTAGGGTATTAAGTCAGAATTTTTCCATAAAGCACAGTTTTGCAACATGCAGTCATGATGGAACAAGACTTCTTGGGTTAAAATCCTGACTTTGCTGCTAATTAACAAGTTACTTGACTATCTTTGACTAAGAGTTCTCTGCCTGCTGTGGTACTCCAGTTAAAATCACTGTTCTAGCCCTGACAGGTGTGGCCAGTAGGTTCTGTATGGTTCTGCACAGCAAAGGGTCATTGTTTTGATTCCCAGTCAGGGCATTTGTCTGGGTTTTCAGTTTGGTGAGTGGCCGGTAGGTATTTCTCACATCAATGTCTCTCTTTCTTTTTCTCTCCTCCTTTTCCTCTCTCTGAAAATAAATGAATGATTTAAATTTACATTCCTTTGATGACTAGTGATGTTGACCATCTTTTCTATGACAGTTGGCCATATGTATGTATGTCCTCTTTGTAGATATGTGTATTCAGGTCCTTTGCCCATTTTTTAATTGGATTGTTTATATTTTTGGTGTTGAATTTTTGAAGTTCGTTATAAATTTTGGATATTAACCCCTTATCAGATGTGTTGACGAATACGTTCTCCCATTCCATGGATTGTCTTTTTATTTTGTTGATGGCTTCCTTTGCTGTACAAAAAATTTAACTTGATGTAGTGTCATTTATTTATTTATTTATTTTTGTTTCCCTTGCCTGAGGAGATATATCACATAACATATTGCTATGAACAATATCTGAGATTTTACTGCTTATGTTTTCTTCTATGATTTTTATGGTTTTTGAGTCTAACATTTAAGTTTTTAATTCATGGGTATCCAACCTACTGCCTGCAGATCACATCCAGCCCAGGATGTCTGTGAATGTGGCCCAACACAAAATTGTACATTTACTTAAAACAGTATGAGATTTTTTTGTGATTACATGGCACAATGTATTTAATTTATAGCCCAAGACAACTCTTTTTCTTCCAGTGTGGGACAGAGATGCCAAAGTTTGGACACCCCTGCTTTAATCCATTTTGAATTTATTTTTGTGTGTGGTATAAAATGGTGGTCTATTTTCATTTTTCTGCACATATGTGTTCAATTTTCCAACATCATATGCTGATTAAATGAGCTTTAGCTCATCATTTGTGCTTGCTTCCTCTGTCAAAGATTAATTGACTATAAAGGTATGGGTTTGTTTCTGGGCTCTCTATTCTGTCCCATTGACCTATGTGTCTGTGTTTTGTATCAGTAACATGCTGTTTTTTTTTTTTATTATATCCTTTTAGTATAGTTTGAAAGTAGGTAGTGCGATTCCTCTAACTTGGTTCTTCTTTCTCGGGTTTGCTGTTGCAATACAGGGCCTTTTGTGGCTCCATATAAATTTCACTTCACACTGGTCAGAATAGCTATCATCAATGAATCAACAAACAAGTGCTGGCGAGAATGTGGAGAAAGGGGAGTTTGCACTGTTGGTGGAAATGCAGACTGGTGCAGCCACTATGGAAAGCAATATGGAGATACCTCAAAAAATGAAAAATGGGTCTATTTGCTTTTTGATCCAGTGATCCCACTTCTGGGAATATATCTGAAGAAACCCAAAACACTAATTCAAAAGAGCATAAGCAAATCAGTGTTCATTGCAGTGCTATTTACTATGGAAGCAGCACAAGTGTCCATCAGTAGACAAGTGGATAGAACATCTATGGGACATTTACACAGTGGAATATTACTCAGCCATAAAAAAGAAGAAAAATTTACAATTTGCAATAGCATGGATGGACCTGGAAAACATCATATTAAGTGAAAGTAGCCAGTAATAGAAAGACAAATACCATATGATTTCACTCATATGTGGAATCTAATGAATAAACTGAACTAACAAGGAAAATAGAGACAGACTCATAGACAGAAAGCAGGATGACAGCTAGTCGGGTGTGGCATTAGGTGGTAGAAGAATCTAGCAAAAAGGAAAAAGGACTCATGGACATGGAAAACAGGTGGTGATTACCAAGGAGGGAGTGGATTATATGAGAGATAAGTAGTAATGAATTTAATACAATTAAAAAAATTCAATAAATAAATGAAATCTTAAAAAAAAAAGAAAACAAAAAAGCTGTTTTAGAGGCTCATATCCCCCTTCTATCTCTGAAATGAAAACTTTTCATCACTATGAACATTCTTCCATAGTGACTTCTCCCTCTGATCATAGGCAGCAAAGGTCCTCTGCAGTTAAAGACCTGTATGATTAGATGGGTCCCACCCGAGCAATACAAAATGATCTCCCCATTTTCATTTTAATGTCCTTAAATTCATCACATCTGCAAAGTCCCCTTCGCCATGTAAAGGACTTTCACTCTTTTGTTTAGGTATGAAGTGTTCATTTCTTCAAACCCCCCATTCTAATTATCATTTTTTAATATTTCATCTGCTGAGATAACCTGCCTCCCCTTTTTCAGTGGTAATGTGATTGTTTCCCTCTAGTTGTTGTTTGTATAAAATAATAAGCTCCTGTGCTCTGAGCATGCAGAAGGCAGGAAGAAAATGCTTAAAGTGTTTATGTTTAAGTAATATCTCTCAATTTCTCTCCCAACACACACACATTTTTAACATTTCTTGGAATTCCATTCTCATTACTTTTTAATGAAAACTTTTTGTTTAAAATTGAACACTAATTTAGACTGTCATACTAAAAATTTTTAAAGAATGTATGTATATTTAAAATTGTAGTTTTTTAATATTCATGTTTATAGGTAAAGTAAAATGTTTCTTCTACTTATATGCATGCAATATTTATAGAATCTTTTTTAATGTGCAAATCCTATTTTAGAATGTATTAATTACTTGGTAAAATAAATGGGAAAATCAGATATGTGTGTTGTTCAAATTATACTAGAAATGCCATATCTTTTCCAGTCCTAAGCAAAAGCTGCATAGCATTTTTATTTGTTCTCTGTTATTAGAACAAATATCTGAGCTATGTATAGCATCTTATGAAGGCTTATTATAATCAGTCTAATCCTATTACACTGGGTAAACAAATTAGCCCTAAAATAGCTAAAATTTATCGTAGATTCCAATAAATGTTAATGCATTATTTGCTCTGCTCTCCTTAAATATGTATTGCTAAGCCTGTTTTATGTTTCCACATAAGGATTAGCCTTTCCAATCATATCTAAGAGCAGATTGCTTAACTACAGCACACAGTGTCATGCTACAGATAATCCATGCCCTTGATTAATGCTCTTATAATCAATTGCTGTCTGGAAGTGATTCCTTCCCATCACACTCTTCACAAAAAGAGCAGATGGTATTTAAAAGGTTATGGCAGGAGGGCATTACAGAGGTCAAATGGAACATCGATCAAGTAGGCAGAAAAATTGCCTTTTTTCTTCTTCTTTCTTCTTATCCTAAGAATCCATAAGGGAATGTGGTGTATGAATTATAGTTTGATCTATAGTTCGTGCACTAAGATATCTTCTTGTTTCAAATTTCTCTGTTGTTTTGGGTAATGAACCTGGAAATTGGATTCTTTGTGTGCCAATAAAAATTGCACCAATATGAACATATCAAATAAATAATTCTTAGACTCAAGAAATTTTTTCAAAGATTTTAATGCAGCAAGAGGGTTCCAACTTAATAAAAACTTTAATATATAGTGTCTCTTGAATCAATTTTTCAGGGGTAATGTCTTTATTTATAGAAAATCATACCAAATATTTATTTTTATGTGAAATTAAAGACAGTGATGTGTATATATATTTATTCTCTCTTTTCCTGTCCATCACACTAGTGGCAGTCTATCATATATTTCAAAGTAATCAATTCAGTTTTTAATTGGTATATTTAGTTCTAATAAGGTAAAGACATGATAGGGAGGCTACAATCAAAGACTAAAATTAAGTAAGAAAATGTCAGATTATATTTTAAAAACTGAAATGTGTTGTTTTAAAAACTTAGGGCCTTTAAACTCATAGAGTCCTATGCTCTGATTGTGAATGGCCATGTCTACAAAATACAATGATAATAAAGATACTAATTTTATAAGTAAAGAGAATATGCACCCTTGAATGTATGGAGAAAGAGAATAGGCTTTGGTAGAATGTTTATGATGGAAGATATTTGTGTAGCTTTCTGTTGTTGGAGGCTTTATTGCATGCATTACCTACATAGTCAATTTTCACTTACTAAGTGCTTACTCTGTACACAGGTGTTAACCATTTGGTGACACAAAGACATTATTTTTGTTGTTAAATAGCTTAAATGTATTTGGGGAAAAACAAACTGCATACCAAATGTAAAATTGTATTATTTGACAGTTTTTTAATTTTTTATAAAAGGATAAATTAGTTAAATATCAAATGAGTGGTCCTCACAATAATGCTGTCATGATGTCACTAGAGAAAGAGACACCTGTGATCTAGACTGGCCGAGAAAACTTTCGGATTGCTGAAGAAAGGGCTTTAAGAATGAATAGCATTTAAAATACCATATGACCTCACCTATAAGTGGAACCTAATCAACAAAACAAACAAGCAAGCAAAATACAATCCAGAGACATCAAAATAAAGAATAAACTGACAGTGACCAGAGAGGAGTGGGGAGAGGGATAATAGGGGAAGGGTCATCAAGGAACATGTATAAAGGACACATGGACAAAGGAGAAGGTTCAAGGGTGGGAGGCAAGGATGGGTAGGGTGGTGGGGGAAAAAAATGGAGACAACTGTACTTGAACAACAATAAAAATAAAATAATTTTTAAAAAGTCATTGGGATTGAGGAAATTTCAGAGAAAAGATATAGAATCAAAGACACAGGAGTGGAATATCCCCAGTGTTTTCTACAACAGAATTGTAAAAGGAAACAGGCCAACAAACACAGAGTGCTTATGGAATTATGTTGTGCAGTTTTGCACAAATGAGTACCCTTATGCGTTCCTGGACAAAAATATGAATCCCTGTGTCAATTGGTAACATCTGTGAAAGAGAGCCAAGCCTGTGCACATTCCAGATAACTGTATGTAATTCTTCCACTTTATTAAAGTAATAGGCACTATTAATTATCAATCTTACAAAAATATTCTTATGGGAAAAAATGATTTCTGATTAAATTCTTGCAAGATGTTATACCTGCAGCCACCAGCCTATTATTTTAGAATTTGGCGTTAACACAGATCAGGAGTCTATCCTAACGCACACAAAAGAAAAACAGGCCTTTCGAGCTCTTCTCTTGCAGCTGTAACAAGAGTGAAACAAATATTAATAGGCATGAATTGTCAGCATGATTTGTAAATGGCAGTTTTCATGGATGAATATGATTAAGCAAAACATATAAACTATAAATGTATTAAAATGGGAATTTCACTATTTTCTCTCTTCATTCCTGATTTGATATAGAACTAAGTACACATAATTTGTAATCCTGGAGGGTTCCTTTTTTTAATACTTACAAAATTCTTATCCATCTTGGCAACCAAATGAACTAGAGAGCTCAAGAACACCACCAAACTCCTACATGGTCAGTATTATCCCAGGTGTAATGGTTGCCAACTCTGGTGATCCCCATGGTGTGAGTTGTCATGTTCCCACACATCTCTTTGTTAATTAGAATACTGAAAACATATTCAGTACTCTAAGTGTGATAAGTAGACGTGAACTACTTATGATGTGCACTGCAGGAACAAAGAGCACTAGGTTCATCCATGTGTTCCATAAAAGAGTTAGAGGAATGATGCTTAAGGAAGAGTCTGATGCCCAACCGATTAAAATTTTTATGCAGGTTTGTGCTTAAAGACAAATGAGTTATTAAAAAATAAAGCATCTTCATGTGCATTTTACCTCAATGCCACTCTTTTAATTTTTGTGTATTTTTGCATATTTTTACTTTTTATTGAATCAGATAATTATTCTGCTATTTTTTGTGCACAGTCTTGTGGAGGGGAACAAAAGAGAAGCTCAGAAGTTCATGTTCATTTTTCACAGCTGTCAGTAGAGGAAAAAGTTAGATTTTTCTCAGAAAGAATAGATGTCCATTATAGACTTATTTATATTTAATATTGTATAAATGTTATACACATATATGGTTATTAACCAAATAATATAAAAGATTGATGGAGAAAGCAGTAGTAAGAAACTTCAATCTTACTTATTTTAAATCCTACCTTCTAGTTCTTATTTTTGTTACTGTTTACAATTATAGTAAATATACTTCTATTTCTAATTCATCTCCTACAGACTATATAATTGTGAAGAATGAGAATCTAGCTTAATTATGCAAGCTCTTCTTCCTCCAAATATCTCTAGATCTTAGATACTTATGTTATAATTAAGTTATTTTATGGTAGCTTTTGTAACTACAAATAATACACCAGAACTCCATTTCCTATTCCATGAACTACAAATAGTAAGAACTTAATGTCTTTCCACTTTTTTTAGGAAACTTTCTATATTTATTTCTATCTTTTCCCATATGTTTCTGTATGGTGCCATATGTTTTTAATATTTACATTCCTTCTTGTGACCACAGTTATGTCTTCTATATTTGTTTATGGGTATGTGTGACATATCAATGCAGAGGGGAGCAAAAAGGAAATAAAAATAATAAACTGTTTCAAATAAGTAACTGTTTTTCATAGATAACATGTTTCCCAAAATATATATTAGCAATTCTAATAAGCCCATCTAAACAGTTGTTTTCCTTCAAACTGACCCCTCATGGTTGACCTAACAGTCCCAAATAAGTATCTGTTGCATCAGTGCACTTAGACTCACCCACCTCTATTGCTGGTTTTATAAAGCAGTCCTTATCTAGCACACACACACACAGTTAAATGAAAATTAAAAAGAAAGTTGAAATCAAGTTTAAATTTGAGATATAAATCTGTCACTTTGTATAGTAGGGTAGCTTGATGTGTCTTCAATGAGTACTGGTTAAAGTTTTGTATCACTGCTTGTGATTTCTTCATAGAGGATATCTTTCAATCCAACAGTTTGAATTTTATCATCATCTGTTCTCCAGTTCTACTTGTAGTCAATGATTTTGAAGTGCCTTGAATGCTACCACTGTAGATTTCAGGACATAATTGGGATCTGGAGATATAATTTTCTTATTGTAAATATTTAAGAACTACTACAAACCAAGGGAGTGAACAAATTTTCTCAGGTATAACGAAGAACAGAGGCGATATCACAAGTGAAATATAAATAATCATTGGTGACATAAGCAGTAAGATATTTGGTTCTGTTTCTGCTCTCATGGTTGTGTTGAGGTCTCCTCACTTCCCAAGGCTCCACAGAAACTGTAGTCACAGAAGTAGTGGTAGTAAATTTA